>JACCIX010000104.1:0-165279 GCA_025506515.1 Flaveria trinervia | reverse complement strand
AGGAAACAGACTTTCCTTCCGAAGCTTGAGATCTTGCTGGGGGGTTCTTGAAGTCTTTGTATTGGTCATGTGATAGTACTTTTAGGATTGTATGGACAATCCTTGGCAAATGAGAAGTACTTTCACACATAACACACAACATTTTATTCTTCAAAGAAATCTCCTTTTGAGAGCAAGACTGGCCTGGTCACATCCCTTTTTCACCTTCATCTTGGTAGATTCAGATACAGTTCCCTGGGGCTGTGAACTGTTCTTGGAATTTGATGGTCCAGCTGTGCAGCAGTGGTACACAGCAGCTCAGTCTTCTTCTTTGTACTGAGATAATTTGAACATGAACCAGAACTCTTGGATAAGAGGCTTTGGGAATGTCTTTTTTCAGTCCTTATTGCTTTGAAACCTGCAGAGATGAACACTTGTTTCTGCTTAGCATCAAAGTAGCCTTGATTTCTTGAGCCTTCTTTGCTTTCCTTTTGCTCTTCCTGATCAAGTTCTTTCTCTTGGACTTGGTCATCACAGTTAATTTTCTTCTCCTCAGAAGGTAGTGGCCCTTGGAGGAATCCTCTCTTCACTCTTCTCAGAGGGATTCCTCACTATCACTTCTTCATCATCCTCACTACTGGATCTGAGAGGAAGCTCATCTTCACAAGTTCCACACCTAGGAGCTTACAGACAAGATTGTGTGTGGAGGAGCTATCTCTCATTTGATCCCAGTCCCTGTCTATTTTGATAACAACCTTATTGTGTAGGGATGAGGATATCATGTTCTTGAAGGTCTCTTCTTCAAGAACACTTTTCTCTGCCATGGCTTTGCTGATCACAAGCTCAGCCTGGCACTTAGTCAACTTAGTGATGAGATCTTGGATCTGATTTTAAAATCTGTATGTTCATGTTTTAGTACTGAAATAGTTTTCTCCAAGTCTTCTATCTTTAACTTGTAATCATTTTCAGACTTTCTAAAGTCAGATTTTAATATGTTTAATGACTCAAGATCAGATCTCATCTCTAGGTTGTAGGACCTGTATCTATTTACTTTAGCAATGCATTCAGGGGAGCAAAGATGTTCAATACCTTGGCTTCATCATGATCAGCCATCAATGCTTGGTTTGGAAGCACCTCCTCCACCTGAAAACTCCAGTCAAATCCTCCCTCTTCAACAGCAACCGCAGCATGTTGCTTTGTCTTCTCAGCCTGAGGGGTATTGTTGGTGTAGTTTGGTCTGAGTTGTGTTTGACCCCCATTTGCTCTGGGTGCCTTACACTCCCTGGCGAAGTGACCCATAAGGTTACAATTGTAACACTTAACTTTGCTTTTATCCAGCCCAAACTTACCACTGGTAGCATTGCTTGGAAATTTTCTTCCTGTCCTCTTGTAGAACTTCTTGGCTCTGTGAGTGAGAAGAGCCATCTGCTGAACTATCTCCATGTATTCCAGGTCATCTGGATGGATACAGTCTAGTCTTCAAGAGTGAAGAGATAATTTCCACAGCTTTCATCTGCAGACACAAAGGCTTGAGAAGAACTTGTCTCTTGGAATGGGCTTCCTTGAGTAAAGTTCTCCCTTGGTGTCTCCGGGAGGTGATGAAAGGACCCTTTTGTGAGTTGTCAGGGTAGCATAGAAGATTGTTGGGGTTCTATGCTGTCCCTTTCACCACATGAAGGCTGAACCCATTTGATTGTTAGAGTTCCAGATGAACCTTGTAAGTTCATTTCCATCTGGTATCCACTGAGAATCCCATATAACTCTGTCAGAGTAAGAGTTTTAAGGTTCTCAGTCCTCTTGATTACCACACAATAGTGTGTCCATTGCCTAGGAAGTGAGGACATGAACTTCCTTACAATGTCTCTGTTCTCAAGAGGAACTCCTCCATCCACAAGGGTATCCACAATCTCAACATACCTGAAGTATTGTTGGGTCATGGTTTCACCTGTTTTAAAGGTGAAATTTTCAAACTGCTGCTTCAGAAGATCTTTCTTGTTCTCCTTGGCTTCAGAGGAGCCTTCATACATCAGCTTCAGTGCATCCCACAGCTGTTTAGCTGTTTTGCACTTCTTAAAACCTCTGTACACAGAGTTTGGGATAGCAGTCTGAAGAGCAGTCATGGCCTTCCTGTCAATCTCTACTCTTTTCCTATCTTCATCTGAGTAGTTGGCCACATCTTTAGGAATCATACCAGCACCGTAGCAGAGGGGGTGCTAGGTATGAAAGGTCCATATTCAACAGATTCCCACATTCTTGAGTCAAGAGACCTGATGAAGCCTTCCATCCTCATGCACCAGGTGTCGAAGTCATCAAGAGTGATCAATGGGGATTTGTTCATGGTTCCAGTCTCCATATCAGTCTTTGAGATGGAAGCCATTTGAAAAAGTTTAGTTTTTGTGTGTGTGAGGGATCTTAAGATGGTTTATCTTATATCACGAGCCTGAATGCTCTGATACCAATTGCAGGATCGTTCAAGGGCTTGAACACAATTACAACACAACAACACAATGAGGAGATTAACTAAACGTTAATCAAACAGTGAACTAGGTAACCAAAGGTGATGCAGAGAACACAAGTAAAGCAAGAGACAGACAAGAGAGTATAGTTTTCAAGGTGCAGTATATTGCTTTCTCAAGTTCTTTTACAAGTGTTACAAAGCATTTAGAAAGATACAAGAACTTGGAATACTTATACTACAACCTACAGCCGGCTATACTATGAAAGCCAGCTGGATACAATTGACTAGACACTAACAAAATCATTGTAGGATCAAAAGGCATATCTGCCTTTTGACCTTGTGACTATGACATGCCATAGCTCACATCCTTATACATTACAAAAAGGATAAAGTACATAAAGTGGAAAGTTTCAGACTCAAGACCTCAATGTACAGTTACCAAAGCATGGACCTTTTCACCAACTCTTGTAAGTTGGTGACTTATCAGAGACGCAGCGGAAAAGGTGCTTTATGGAACAGTACATCAGATAAAGCATGTGTACTAAAAGTCTTCGAAGAAATCTGTCTTCATAGGTTGAAGCTTCGGAAGACTTTGTCTCTTCAAGCTTCGGAAGACTTCATGTTAGGCTTCGGAAGATATTGTCTTGGCTTCGGAAGATATTACACTTAGAGTATTTTCTAATGCTTTGTGTAATTCTTCCGAAGCATTCTTCACTTCAGTACTTAGTGCATGTTGCTGAAACACTTAGGCAGTTTTGGGTTGCATCAGACTTCAGGAATCCTTACACTATGCTATCCTAAAGGCATCACATCAAACAAGCATGATTATTAAACATTGTGTCAGTAGTACTTACCTGCTGATTTAGACGTTTTGCCATCAATGCATATGAGATGATTCTGATTCTTTTGCTTCTGTCTTTTCTGTCTCTGACATGGTAGTCTCCACTTTGGCTTGTAACTAACCCTCGGTTGCAGTTGCTTCTTCACTATGTGACATTGCTATCTCAACTGCTAGATCTCCTTCACTAGCGGAATCACTGTCAATATCTTCTACATTTGCAATGTTTGATTCCCCTGGTGAGACAAACCTAAAGCTCCAATCCTGTGTCCTCATCATCATGAGCAGTCAAGGCTTTTGAGTCCTTGTTTGAGGAAGTAGAACTGGTAGTTTGCTTGTCTAGACGAGTGAGGGATGAGAACGGGTTCCCGTTCCCAGTCTTCTTTGGCTTCACACATTCTCTCTTGAAGTGCCCCTTTTCACCACAGTTAAAGCAGGTCACTTTACTCTTGTCGAAGCCAAAGGTGGTATCCTTAGTAGCAACCAAGTTCTGTCCAGTCTTTTTCACAAACTTCTTCGCCCTGCGGACAGCACTTGCTAAGGCCCACATTATGTCCATTCTCTCAAGCTCCATTTCGTCCACCTGCTCGTAGTCCTCTTCTGCCAGATGGCAGTTTCCAATCTTTCCAGCAACAAGTTCATCATAGGAATGGACCATTGCTGCTAATAGATCCATGTGCTCTCGAGCTACTTCCACAGTCACATTACCGAGGTTCTCGGTCTTCAGTCTAGTAGCATTCGCTTCAGATCCAATGTATTGGGTACAAGAAGACCCTGACGTTTCTGAACCTGAAGCAGGTGCATGTGTAGGACTCGATGAGCTAGACACAAATGCAGTCTGGAGGGGTGCTCCAGATGTCTTAGCTTGAGAGTGGCATTGTATAAAGCTGGATTTTGATTGTACGTAGACTTCTGAGCTCTGTACTTCATTCTAAGTGATTCTTCTCGTAACTTAAGAATGAAGTCATTAATATCCAGTTTTGACAGCATTCCATTCTGTCTAAGATTAGACACGAATGAAACCCATTTTTCAGGCAATCCGTCTGCAAAATTATTAACTTCTCTTCCATGGTAGTAGCCACTCCATGTGTATGCAGTTCACTCATCAGATGGTAGAATCTATCTATAACATCGTCCAAACTCTCGTTTCCCATCGATGAGAAGTTGTCAAATTCCTTCTTTAACTCCTTAGCCTTGATTGCCTTCAACGAGGCATTCCCGTCGACCTCTTCTTTAGCTCATCCCATATTTTCTTGGACTGCTTATTCTCTGAGTACTAGTGGAATATCTCTTTAGGGATAGACTATTTAATCAATGCATAGACCCTCTTCTCTGCATTATATTTGACTTTCTGCGCGTCTGTCATCCCTCCTAAGGTTAACTTTACTCCATCGGCTCCCACCGGTGTACTATATCCAATCTCGATGGCCTCCCATAGATTCGGATCCACTCCATTGAGGTAGATCTCAAAACGTTGTTTCCAGTGGGGAAACTCATAACGTTAAAAGCTTGGTGGTTTATTATGATTACCCACCTCACTCTCAAGTAGCAGCAGGTTCTGGATCCTAGAGTCCTTCCCAGCAGTAAAGGCTGACATTTGATCTTCCATTGTAAATAACTTTTAGTCTAATAAGCAATTTTCACTCGGCCGACTAAAGGGTGCGAATGGACTAGGCGTGCATATGAACACTCAGTTGTGCGTATGAACTCTACGACTGGTTCAATCATGCGGCTGAACTAAGTGATTAGCTCAGTCGTGTGAATGAATCAGATACGTATGAACCGTGCGAACCGAACGGTTCAATCGTACGAATGGAGATACGACTATGGTCCAATCGTGCGACTGAGCAATGCGAATTAGTCCAGTCGTGCGAATGGCTCACTCGTGCGACTGAAGCTGGTTATGCGAAAAATTCTAGGTTAAACGTGTTTAGCCGTAAAAATTCGAACTTTCGCAAGGTGAATTGGCTAAGTCTGTAGAAACCAAACTTTGATGAGCAGGAACGTCCAAGATCACTTTTGACACAAAAGATTGCGTTTCTAGTGCAAAAACACAAACTTTTTATCAATCTTGATTGAATCACACTTAATCAAGAGCCAATGCTCTGATACCACTTGTTAGGACCTGGTATTTGACGAAATACCTAGAGATTAACGTGTAAACCAGATCAAATAGTGCGGAATCCTATTTGATTAGCGATCCAATTAGTGAGAACACACGAAGAATCAATCAAGAATTGAAACTAACATTAGAAATCGATTGGGAATCGATCTAATGTGTTCTATGAACTTGGAGAACGAATTGGGAGGTTTCTGGATGTAGGGTATGTCTGGAATCATAATTGATCGAGAGTCCCGTTTTTCATGAATTGAGTTGTATTTATAGGTGGGTACTATTCAATCGTGCGACTGAACCATTAGTATGGTTCAGTCGTGCGATTGAACCATGCGGTTGATTCATTCGTACGACTGAGTGTTCAGTCGTGCGACTGAGTAAATCTTATGTTACAATCATACGACTAATCCAGTCTCCTGGTTCAGTCGTGCGACTGAGTCAATCGTGTGAAGTTATTCATGCGTATGGTTCATTCGCACGAGCCATTCACATGAGAACTTCATTATGTTAAGTTTGAATGTATTAATTAATAAACATTATGTGTAATCATTCAAGCAATCACTAACCTAATTAACCAATTCAATGTCGACACATTAATGAAACATTAAACATTATAACTAACAAACTATCAATATCATTTCATTAATCATACCAAACAAGATCTATTACATCACATATCATGATCTAGGGACATACATGTATCAACACCTGTTGATTCACCAATTGCACATCACTGATTTCTGGACTCCGCCCAAATAGAGGAAGATGGTCGTGTTACTGTTGTGGATGTGAAGAATCGAAGGATGAGAATCGTTGAACAGACAATAAGAAGGGTTCTTGAGTTGGGAGATGTTGAAGCTTGTCATCCTGATGTGTTTGAAAATGAATACATAGAGAAAGTTTTTCTCTTGATGGGCTATGATAGTGATTTCAAAAAGGAGAAATCAAGAAAGGAAGACTATGCAAGCCATACAGATTTCTCTGCCATACTTATCTTAAGTGCATCTCAAACAGAAAATCTGGTCTTGATAGATTTTCAAGGCATATCTCTTCTGGGATTATTGGGGTTTTTAAGGGAAGAACCTACAATTACTCAAAGTACATCTTCAACTGCTTATGTGATTACATCAAGTAAAGAAGGCTCATAAGATGTATATGTTTCCAAGGTTTGTGCAACTGATCATTATGCTGATCTGCGTGGACTACTGTGGATGGTGGTGTGTTTCAAGCACACCTTGGCAGATCAGTACTGAATAAATATCTGGCAAATATGAAGGAGGAGACATGCCCATGTTTGCACATGTGGTTGATGCTACTGCAAATATTCCTGAAGAGCTGTGTGGGAAGATCAACAAGAGAACTCTCCAACCAACTCTGTTCAAGACACTCACTCACCAGATTTATCACCCATACATCAGAACCTCATCCATCACCATCCCAACCACAATCACCAGCCAACCAAAACAATGACCATTCTCTACATTTCACCTTCAATCAGCAAATCAACAACAAACATCCCAACCATAATCACCAGCCAACCAAAACACAGAACCAATCTCTCCAATCCACCCTCAATCACCAAGTTAGCTTCAAATGAAACTTTATCAACAACCTCCAAATCTAGAAAATTCAGTAACTGAGAGCATTTACACTAGGGAGACAGAGTTAGCCTCACAAGCAAGTATAGTTAAACTGTCATTAACCAAAACTGAATGCCCTCTACTCTCAAATAAAACTGAACCAGTCTCTCTGGTCACTGATCATCAACAACAACAACACCACATCAAGAACCGAAGTTGAAGTTATTGAGTCCAGTTCAAGCTCAGTAGGTGTAGACCAGGAAGAAGTAAATGTTGATGAGATTGCTTCTTAACATTAGGAAGAAGAAGTAAATGTTGATATGATTGCATACAATGAAGATGATCTAAGTGATTCTGACATCCCGGTCAGCAAGAGTTATCTGGTTGCTGAATACAACAAGCTTGATCTGAAGTCCAACAATAGAAAGCAAAGAATTCAGGAGTCGAAAGGAATAATTGCAAGAAAGATGAAATGCTCATGCAACTAGAATCAAGAATCAAAAGCATGAGAGAAGATGTCGTGTTAAATAATGAAGTGATTGATGCCCTTCTTCAACAAGACTCTAAACTCAAAGAAGCAAAAAAGAAAGAGAAGATGAAAATGAGAAGCTAACATTGAAAATTGATCAAATCAATGATACTCTCTATGATCAATCAGCTCTGTTGAGAAGAACTGAAAAAGAGATTGATGAACTGAAAATGAAGATATGTGCTCTTGAATCAAACCAACTAATGAAACCTGCTGAATCTTCTAAGCAACTCATTCAATACTCAAGGAAGAGGAAGTATTTGGGCTCAACGAAGATTCAAGTAATCAATGTTGAAGATTCTCCTAAATGGTCAAGGCATACCTCTTTTGAGCACACTCCTTCTATGGAAAAGTCAACATCAAAGCAAGCTGCTATTGATGAATCTGAGAGTGATGCTGAATGGAAAGAGCTGATTGAAGATGAACCTAACAAAGCTTAATAAGAATCAAAGACGGATGTTCTTCTTATAACAAAAGACAACATGGAAGAGAGGCATGAGTCATCTATGTTTATGACCCTAATCAACCATGGATTTCTATATGACATGGTTGAAAGGATGAATATGTCTAAGACGAAGAACACATTGAAAGAGTTTGAGCTTGCAAGATTTATGATTCCTAACTGTGATTATGAGGCATTCTCAACATTTCAAGCCATTCAAAAAATCCAGAAAGATCTAGGCCATTGTGACACTGCTAAACTCACCAACTACAATATGGTATGTTGCCTTCATGGGCATAATTACAAGGCTCATTAGCTTAAAGGAAGAAGTGTTGGTGAACTAAGAAGATGATGGAACATGTAATGAATGTTAAACTTGATACTGGAGTCAGATTCAGAACTGAAGCTCGAAACCCATCATTTAAGCAACAAAGCAAACTCTTTGCTCATCCTATAACTGTTGAATCTAAAGATCAACATAAAGTCAAAGACAAACTGATCAGAGAACCAAGGGCAGTCATTCCTGGGAAAGTGTGACCATTAGCAATAACTGTTAGAGATTACTGAACATAAATCAACTCTCATAGAGCTATATGATCATATCACAACTCCCAGTTCTCAAGAAAAGAACAATATTATGGCCTGGAAATTTGATCCAGACTGGGATTGTGCAATTATCAAAAGAACCTCTGGAAGAATTCAATATTTTCATGATACAAAGGCTGTCCTGAGACTTCATGAGAAAGACATCAAGGATCTGCAGAATCTTACAATGACTAACTATCCAATTCACTCAAGGGGAAGAGATTTCTCTGTGTTGGTGGGAAAGTTAAAGACAAAATTTAAAGATGATGTGATTAGAGAAGCAAAAGAGAGGATGTTGAGCACAAAAGAAGATTAGAGAGAAAGAAAAGATCATGCACCAACTCATCCTCATTAGTTGATGATGAATTTCTAAGGAGATTTGGTTGTTCTAATAGGAAAATAGCAGCCATCAAAGTCATTGGAGGAAATCAATACACTATTCCCATAACTGAGTGGGGATATGTTGAGAAAACTAAAGAAATGGTGTTGCTAAGGAATGATGATGGTAGGAAAGGTGAGAAAATAAGAATCTTTGACCCTATAGAGATCAAAATGCTTCATCCAAGATACACATCATTCTTACATGATAAATTCTTCCCAAAGCTGACAGATGAAAAAGCTCAGAATGATTTATGCTTATATATTCATATGATACAAGTTGTGGATAAGCTGCATGCCAAGCATACAAAAGAAGATATATTTTTTGGATGCTACAAGGTGCTAACATTAAAGATATAACAGAACTGAGAATCTCAGAAGAAGATGAACTGAGATTGTTAACAACCAATGTGTTGTAGAACCCTCACCACTAAAGAAGATGTATTGGGGTTGAGTTTTGAGACACTTCAAAGGATATGCAGAATGGAGATCAAGTACAAGTACAATGATCAAAAGGATGCAGTATCATACTCTAATAAAAGGATGGTGGCACGGATGAACGAACATTCAGTTTGAAGACCGATTACAACTATCTAAGCCTAAGGGGAGTATTGTTAGGTCTAGGATCAGTATATCTAGTCAATTTTGTATAGTCTTAGCACTTGAATTAATATCTGTAATGAATGGTTGTAATTCATTATTGTGTATGCATTATATATATAGGTTAACCCATTTATATGTGTGTTGATTTATGTATGGTTGCACGTACAAACATTATACTTGGACAACTTTTTAACTTGACCAAGTGTAAGAAACATCTACGGATGAACATTTTGATCTTCTGTAGATATGTTTCTTACAAGTAAAATTACATCCGAAGATCCTCTGCGGATGAACAACCAATACTGAAGAACAAGTTTCCTTCGGAAAAACAATCATCTACGGAAAAACAAATTCCTAGAGAAGATGTAAACCCTGATATTTTAAAGTCAAGAAAGGAATGAATAAAACGAACGAAAAGAAGAGAAAGAAATAAAACCCAAGTCTAGGGGTAAAAAGTGTCCAAAAGGACAAAATGTTTTAAAAGTGGGTGTAAAAGGTGGTATGGCCGCCTATATGTCACATACACCACTGATTTTTGGGTTTTAGAGAGAGAAAGAGCAGCAAATTCTCGGTTTTGTAGGAAGAACAAGAAAGAATTGAATTCAAGGTAAGAATTCATGCTTTTATGGTGTTCTTGACTGTCTTATCCTCGGTTCATGCTTATGTGTTTTGTATGTGTTTGGGTATGTTTTTAGTGGGTTTCTAGCGGTTGAATTCAATTTGCAAATGAGTTTGGAGAAGCCATACTCAAAAACCTGCAAAGGTGAGTTCTAGGACCCCTCTTTTACTGGTTTTTAACAAATTTTGGGGCTGGAAATGCATGAATGTATGTTTTATTAAACTAGGTTTCGGGCCCGTATGCTTGAATGTGTGTATGATGATGTTATGGTGTGATGTGTGACTATGTTCATGCTTGATGATGTATGATTATGTTTCTAAGGCTTTAAGGGTAAGAAGTGAGCTTAGAACATGATGAATAGGGCATGGAAATTGAATCTAATGTTTCAGACCCACTTGATAAGTTTTTAAATCTACCAAAGTGTTTGGAAGTAAATGCGGATGAAAAGGGTTAATGAGGATGAACATTAACCAATGGTTAAGTCAATGTGGACGAAGTCAATGCGGATGAACATTGACTAAATGCACGAAATTCGGATGAGAATTTGCCTAAGTTTGGGAAATGCGGATGAGCATTTTCCTAAGTCTGGGAAATGCGGATGAGCAAAGTAAGTCAATGCGGATGAGGTGAGTCAATGCGGATAAGCATTGACTAAGTATAGAAATGCGGATGAGCAATGTAAGTCAATCCGGATGAAGTGAGTATAATAAATGCGGATGAGTTAGGCAAATGCGGATGACAAATGCGGATGAACTATAGCAAATGCGGATGAACTGTAGGAAATGCAGATGAACACTTAGTAAAATTCTGACTTTTTGGGAAAAAGAGGTAATGTAGGCTTTGACCTAGGAGATTCCTGGGGGGTTATGAAAGTTGACTTTTGGGGTCATAGATGGTATGATGGGCATGTAATGATATGTGCTTGATGCTTATGATGATGATGATGTTGCATGGTTATGCATGATGTATATTATGTATGTATGATGCCATGCATGATGATGTATGAATGATATGTTTATGTTCCTTGTGATGATGTATGATTATCTTTCCTATGACTTTACGTGTTATCATAATGAATGAATGAACGAAGTATTATGTAACGTAAAGTGAAAGTTAATGAAAGAGGAACATGATGAATGAATGCATGTATTAATGAATTAATGTAAGAAAGGCTTGCAAGCAAATGTATGGAGGTTCACATCCAATAAAGGGTGTTAGCTCAACTGTGTGCGGGTTAGCTACCCCGGAAGGATGCACACTGTGGTCTAATCCATTTGATTGACCATACATATGGGATCCTTGTCGCTTGCCCTAGGTACTGGAGTCAGCTTCGTGCACAATGTTCGAGGTCTATGAAAGACCTCAGGCCCAGTTACCCGCTTCGTGCACAATGTTCGTGGTCTATGAAAGACCTCAGGCCCAGTTACCTGCTCCGTGCACAATGTTTGGGGTATAGCATATGGCATTGATCTAGAATGAAAGAGAAAAGATAATGGTGAATGTACTTACCTAGGTACTGGAGTCAGCTTCGTGCACAATGTTCGAGGTCTATGAAAGACCTCAGGCCCAGTTACCCGCTTCGTGCACAATGTTCGGGGTAATGTACATTTCATCGGAAGTAATGATGAATGAATGAAAGTGAGAACGAAAGAATAACGAAGATAATAATGATATTATCTGTATGTACATACGATGTATGATCACGAATGAATGTAAAGTGTAATATGATTTTTAAGAGAAAGGATGGCTTTATGAAAGAAAAGTATGTTTTGCTATAAAACTAGAACTCACTTAGCAACCCTAACTTTTATGCATTTTCCAGTTGGCAGGTGACCATTGCTGAGGATGGCACGAGGCGGCTGCTCAGCTCTTTTGTATGGCATCCATTTATTTAAAGCTTTTGTGATGTAACACAACAATGTAATTTTGTAACCGACAAACGATGCATTATTTTGCAAAAGTTTTTATGATGAAATGAAATGCCATTTGTGTTATGTTACCGCTGTAATGTTATGATGATTAAATGCAAAGTATATGTTTTAGGTGCGATGAATTACCAGCTATAAGCGTCCCAGGAACGGGGCCTTACAAGTTGGTATCAGAGCCAAAGTTTAAGTGAAATGTGTAAAATTTCAAAATAAACCTTAACTTAAACTGAGAATGGGACGGAAGGGAATGGGATGCCAATCTTAGTAGTTGCGTGCGATCAGGTATTTTCGTAAAGATAACTTGTTTTATGTGCGATCAGGTATTTTCGTAAAGATAACTGGTTTTAAATGCTGATGTAGTAAGGACAGGTGATGCTTAGCGTATGAAGAGTAAAGTAAGTGGCTAATCACAATTGGCCACTATAATTAGGGACTTCCTATACTTGTCATTAACTGAGTTGTTCCCTTGAATGACCGTATTAGTGTTTAAATCTTTCAGTGTGAGTTAGAGGATGGCCAGTGGTAGATCATCTAAAGCTTCGCATGGTGGTGGACAGGGTGCTAACCACGGACTATGAAGGGAAGGCCTACGGCCGAAAAAGTGGTCCATGAAGAACCAGAGACCCCTCATCCAGAGGGTGGCGACGAGAGCACCAACCTGAGAGCCTCAGTAAAGGAGGCAGTGGTGGAAGAGGTTCACCAGGTCATGTAGACGATTCTACCCTCTGTGGTGACCGAAGTGATAAGGCAGTTAGAGAGGGGGAGAGAAGGGAAAGGAGTGGACCCACAGGCAAAAGAAGACAGCCCGAGACTGAGACGGTTCCGTCTGATGGTAAGGAAGAAGAGGAAGAAGCAGAGCCTGTGCGGGAGGCAGTACGAGGCTGTAACTACGGGGTATTCATGACATGCAAGCCCCCTACGTTTGATGGAAACGGCACTACTGCTGCTGCTCACCGGTGGGTGAGGAAATAGAGGATGTACTTGATATCAGCAAGTGCTGAGAGGACCAGAAGGTTAAGTTCGCTACCCACTCTTTTGTGGACTCGACTCTGTGCTGGTGGGACAATATATTCCAAGTCGAGAGTAGTCGGGCGATTGGGAGAATGAGATGGTCGGAGTTGAAGAAGTTGGTGATCGAGGAGTTTTGTCCTCATCGGTAAATGGATAAGGTCGAGAGGGAGTTTCTGCAACCGGAGGCAGGAACGATGACACACCAAGAGTACACCACAAAGTTTAATGAAATGGCACGTCTGGTGCAGGATGAGGTGACACCTCTATCTCGGAAGATCAATAGGTATATTCAGGGTTTGCCGACGGACATTCGCAAGCACATGATCGCCGCCCGACCAAGCACGTTTAGGTCAGCGGTGGATCTAGTAGGGAGATTGTATGATGAGAGGACTGTGGTGGTGGTGACTGGAAGTAATCGGAAAGGTGGAATTGATAGAAACTGGAATGGTAAGAGGTTTGGTCGGGGTGGTGCCTCGACTTGTAATAAGAAGGCTCGAGTGGATGACCGTCGTGTGGTCACATCTAGTGTCGGGTTGAAAAAGTGTGGCAAGTGTGGGAAGGAGCATGGTGGCGAGTGTCGATGGAGGTCGAATTTTGTTTCAACTGCGGGGGAAGTGGTCATATGAGCAGGGAGTGTAAGAAGCCAAGAGTTGAGGGTTCTGGGGTGAAGAAAACTAGAGGTGAAGGACCAAGGGCGAAGGCTAGAGCATTCACAATGACACAGGAGGAAGCTAGAAGGGGACCCTGATGTCGTGTCCGGTACGTTTCTAGTGAACCAAACTTTAGCTTGTATGTTATTTGATTCAGGTGCTAGTAAAAGTTTTATTTCTGCTGCTTTCTGTGCTAAGTTGCCTGTTAGTAGTAGACGTATTGATGCACTCTTCGATGTAGAAACTGTTATAGGTAAGTCCACCAGGATTTCTGAGATGATAGAGGGTTGTTATGTGGAGCTAGAAGGTCATAGGTTTCCTATTAGACTGTTCATGATGACCTTGGGTGGTTTTGATTTGGTTCTTGGGATAGATTGGTTGGCGGATTTCGAGGCGATCATCGTGTGTCGCAAGAACATGATTCAGCTATCAGCGCCTGACGGAAGTTCGGTAACGGTTTATGCTGATCGAGTCACGACAATTCCGAAAGTGATTTCGATGGCGATGGAATTAAAGTGTATGAGGCGTGGATGTAGCACCTACTTGGCCTATGTAAAGGATGTGGATACGCCAACACCACAACTATCCGATGTACCTGTTGTGTGTGACTTTCCAGACGTATTCACAGAAGACTTATCAGGAGTTCCACCTCACCAGGAGATCGAGTTCCAGATTGACTTGATACCGGGTGCCCAACCTATTGCCAAGGCACCATATCGATTGGCCCCGACAGAGATGAAAGAGTTGATGGAGCAGTTTCAAGAGCTGCTTGACAAGGGGTTTATCAGACCGAGTATATCTCCTTGGGGTGCTCCGGTCTTGTTTGTGAAGAAGAAAGACGGTAGCATGAGGATGTGTATTGACTACCGTGAGTTGAATAAGTTGACAGTGAAGAACCGATACCCCTTACCGAGAATAGATGATTTGTTCGATCAGCTTGAAGGTGCTAGTTGGTTTTCAAGAATCGACCTTCGACCGGGCTACCATCAGCTTAAAGTGAAGGAGTTGGATATCACTAAGACAGCTTTTCGCACGCGCTATGGACACTACGAGTTTCTTGTCATGACTTTTGGTTTGGCCAACACGCCAACTGCTTTTATAGATATGATGAATCGGGTGTGTCGGCCGATGTTGAATAAATCAGTAATTGTCTTAATTGATGATATCCTGATTTATTCGAAAAGCGAGGACGAGCATGTTGGTCATGTTCGAGAGGTTCTAGAGACATTGAGAAGGGAGAAGTTGTATGCAAAATTCTCTAAGCGTGTATTTTGGTTGCGTGAAGTTCAGTTCTTAGGTCATGTGGTAAATCCTGAGGGGATCATGGTGGACCCGATTAAGGTGGAGGTAGTGATGCAATGGAAATCTCCAAAGACGCCATCTGAGATTCGCAGTTTCTTGGGTTTGGCGGGTTACTACAGGAGATTCATTAAAGACTTTTAAAAGATCGTTTCTCCACTAACCAAGTTGACCCGAAAAGATGTGAAGTTCATATGGGGTCAAGCTCAAGAGAAGTCGTTTGAAGAATTGAAGGTGAGGTTGACTCAAGCTCCTGTTCTGTCATTACCGGAGCGAAGATCTGGTGGTTTATTCTGATGTTTCCTACTCGGGTTTGGGGTGCGTGTTAATGCAGAGAGGGAACGTTATAGCCTATGCGTCCCGACAGTTGAAGGTTCATGAGGTCAATTACCCTACTCATGACTTGGAGCTAGCAGCCTTGGTCTTTGCACTAAAGATTTGGAGGCACTATCTTTATGATACGAAGTGCACCATTTTCACTGACCACAAGAGCTGGAAGTATTTCTTCGAGCAAAAGGATCTGAACATGAGCCAGAGACGGTGGTTGGAACTTATAAAGGATTATGATTGTTAGATCCATTACCATCCGGGCAAGGCCAATATCGTGGCTGATGCCCTTAGCCGAAAAGAGAGGCCCGAGCCGATTCAGGTGAAAGCTTATCAGTTGGTCATGACCTCCAATGTGATGAAGCAAGTCAAAGAGTTTCAAGGTGAGGCATTGAAAGAAGATCATCTTAACTCAGAGAGGATGAGAGGTCTAGTCGCAGAATGGGTGAAAACACGCTTGGTGTTAGAACTCGACTAGGGAGAATGTGGATTCCTCGTTTTGGGAATCTACGGGTAAAGATTATGGATGAAGCTCACAAGACCTGATATTCTATCCATCCCGTTGCCAAAAAGATGTACCAAGACAAGAAGAAGAATTATTGGTGGTCGGGAATGAAGCGCGATGTGGTGGAGTATGTGACTAAGTGGCTTACTTGCTTGCAAGTGAAGGCCGAGCATCAAAAGCTGTATGGGAAAATCAAACCTTTGGATATAACGGAATGGAAGTGGGAGCACATCACCATGGATTACATTACAAAGCTGCCACGTACTCCGAAGGGGTATGTTACCATATGGGTGATTGCCGACTGTTTGACGAAGAGTGCTCACTTCCTACTGATTTGCGAGACATATTCATCTGAGAGGTTGGCTGACCTGTTCATCAAGGAGATTGTAACTCGTGATGGTGTGCCGGTGTCCATTGTGTCTGATCATGACACCCAGTTTACCTCTAAATTCTCGAAGAAATTCCACGATGCCATGGGGACGAGATTACATATTAGTACGACTTATCATCCCCAAATTGATGGTCAGTCAGAAAGGACCATTCAGACGTTGGAAGACATACTTCGGGCATGTGTGATTGATTTTGGTGGAAGTTGGGACGACCACCTACCATTAGCCGAATTCTCATACGACAACAACTATCATGCCAGCATTGGTATGCCACCATATGAGATGCTATACAGTAGGAGATGCAGAACACCTGTCTGTTGGGGTGATATTGGTCAAAAAGAATTAGGGAGCATCGAGGTAATCGAGGCTACGACCAAGAAGCTTGAAAAGATCAAGGCCTTCATGAAGGCAGCCAAAGATAGACAGAACTCGTATGCCAATAAACGACGTAGACCGATTGAGTTCTAGGTGGGTGACCGGGTCATGCTGAAGGTCTCACCTTGGAAGGGTATTATTTGTTTCCAAAAGTGGGGCAAGTTGAGCCCGAGATTCATAGGCCCTTTCCGAATCATTGCTCGGGTAGGAGAGGTGGCCTATAGATTGGAGTAACTAGAAGAGTTAAGTGGAATTCACCCGACATTCCATGTATCTCATCTGAGAAAATGCTTAGCTGATGGAGACATGGTTGTTCCATTGGAGGATATCAAAGTAGACAAACGTCTCAATTATGTGGAGTAACCACTGGCAATCATTGATCGGAAGGGAAAGATGCTGAGGAATAAAGTGGTTCCCCTTGTGCATGTACAGTGGAAGCACATGAAGGGATCCGAGTCTACGTTAGAGACTGAAGAAGAGATGAGGCAACATTACCCTTAATTTTTTAAGGAATAACAGGTTTCAGGGATGAACCTATGTAAGGGGGGTGGACTTGTAACACTCGGATATTTTAAAGTCAAGAAAGGAATAAATAAAGTGAAAGAAAAGAACGAAAAGAAATAAAACCCAAGTCTAGGGGTAAAAAGTGTCCAAAAGGACAAAATGTTTGAAAAGTGGGTGTAAAAGGTGGTATGGCCGCCCATATGTCACATACACCACTGATTTTCGGGTTTTAGAGAGAGAAAGAGCAGCAAATTCGCGGTTTTGAAGGAAGAACAAGAAAGAATTCGAATTCAAGGTAAGAATTCAAGCTTTTATGGTGTTCTTGACTGGTCTAATCCTCGGGTTCATGCTTATGTGTGTTTGTATGTTTTTGGGTATGTTTTTAGTTGGTTTCTAGCGGTTGAATTCAATTTGCAAACGAGTTTAGAGGAAGCGATACTCAAAAAGCTAGAAAGGTGAGTTCTAGGACCTCTCTTTTACTGGGTTTTAACAAATTTTGGGGCTGGAAATGCATGAATGTATGTTTTATCAAACTGGGTGTCGGACCCGCATGCTTGAATGTGTGTATGATGATGTTATGATGTGATGTGTGACTATGTTCATGCTTGATGATGTATGATTGTGTTTCTAAGGCTTAGAGGGTAAGAAGTGAGCTTAGAACATGATGAATGGGACATGGAAATTGAATCTGATGTTTTAGATGAAGTTGATAAGTTTTTAAATCTGCCTAAGTGTTTGAAAGTAAATGTGGTTGAAAACAATTAATGCGGATGAACTTTAACCAATGGGTGAGTCAATGTGGATGAAGTCAATGCGGATGAACATTGACTAAATGCAGGAAATGCGGATGAGCATTTGCCTAAGTCTGGGAAATGGGGATGATCATTTGCCTAAGGCTGGGAAATGCGGATGAGCAAAGTAAGTCAATGCGGATGAGCATTGACTAAGTATAGAAATGCAGATGAGCAATGTAAGTCAATGCGGATGAAGTGAGTATAATAAACGCGGATGAGTTAGGCAAATGCGGATGACAAATGCGGATGAACTATAGCGAATGCGGATGAACTGTAGGAAATGCGGATGAACATTTAGTAAAATTCTGACTTTTTGGAGAAAAAGAGGCAATGTAGGCTTTGACCTAGGAGATTCCCGGGGGTTATGAAAGTTGACTTTTGGATCATAGATGGTATGATGGGCATGTAATGATATGTGCTTGATGCTTATGATGATGATGATGTTGCATGGTTATGCATGATGTATGTTATGTATGTATGATGCCCTGCATGATGATGTATGAATGATATGTTTATGTTCCTTGTGATGATGTATGATTATCTTTCCTATGACTTTAAGTGTTATGATAATGAATGAATGAACGAAGTATTATGTAACGTAAAGTGAAAGATAATGAAAGAGGAACACGATAAATGAATGCATGTATTAATGAATAAATGTAAGAAAGGCTTGCAAGCAAATGTATGGAGGTTCACACCTAATGAAGGGTGTTAGCTCAACTGTGTGCGGGTTAGCTACCCCGGAAGGATGCACACTGGGGTCTAATCCATTTGATTGACCATACGTATAGGATCCTTGTCGCTTGCCGTAGGTACTGGAGTCAGCTTCATGCATAATGTTCGAGGTCTAGGAAAGACCTCAGGCCCAGTTACCCGCTTCGTGCACAATGTTCGGGGTATAGCATAAGGCATTGATCTAGAATGAAAGAGAAAAGATAATGGTGAATGTACTTATCCTGGGTACTAGAGTTAGCTTCGTGCATAATGTTTGAGGTCTATGAAAGTCCTCAAGCCCAGTTACCCACTTCGTGCACAATGTTTGGGGTAATGTACATTTCACCGGAAGTAATGATGAATGAATGAAAGTGAGATCGAAAGAATGACGAAGATAATAATGATATTATCTATATGTACGTACGATGTATGATCGCGAATGAATGTAAAGTATAATATGATTTTTAAGAGAAAGGATGGTTTTATGAAAGAAAGTATATTTTGCTATAAAATTAGAACTCACTCAGCAACACTGACTTTTATGCATTTTCTAGTAGGCAGGTGAGCATTGCTGAGGATGGCACGAGGCGGCAGTTTAGCTCTTTTGGCTAGCATCTATTTATTTAAAGCTTTTGTGATCTAATACAACAATGTAATTTTGTAACCGACAAACAATGCATTATTTTGCAAAAGTTTTTATAATGAAATGAAATGCCATTTGCGTTGTGTTTCCGCTGCAATGTTTTGATGATTAAATGCAAAGTATATGTTTTATGTGCGATGAATTACCAGCTGTAAGTATCCCGGGAACGGGGCCTTAGAGAAGACACTATTCCTGCGGAGTCCAAACACTTGTATAATACAAGTGTTACAAGTCAACAAGTCAACAAGGCAGTTATGCGAATCCCAAGAAATCTCATGATTCCTTAACTAAAACAAATCAAATCCCAAGAGATCCGGTGTTTCCTATAACAAAAACATCATTGTCTATATATATGGATCCTAGGTTTCGATTCAAGGACACTGGATTAGACGATTGATTGAACAGCAACAACAATAGCAATACAACAATAGTGAACATCACATCAATTCTCTTAATGAAACCCTAGCAGCTATCACATCATTCATAACAAACTTTGATATCATTCAATCATTATTTTGTAATCATTAACATATTTTAATGAAATACATATTATTCATTAATTGTGTTTCTGTTAGTGTGTTCTTGAATCTTCATTGATATTGAAATTTAATACAAAATAATTAAACCAAGCCAACGTTAATTTCGCAAACATTGACTTGTCTTCGACCAACACTGATAATTCCTGACTGCGATCAATGGATTCACAGTAGTACATATGCCTAACTTTAGAAAAAACTACGTAAGTGTTGACAAATGCGAATGGAAAGTCAATGCGGATGGAAAGTCAATGGGGATAAATAGTTAATATGGATGAGCATTGATAGATAAGTAAGAATAAATGCGGATGAGTAAGTCATGCGACTGAACAAATGCGGATGAGTAAGTCATGCGATTGAACAAATGCAGATGAGTAAGACATGCGACTGAACAAATGCGGATGAGTATAGTCAATGCGGATGAACAAATGCGGATGAGCATTGACAAATGAGGATGAGTAAAAGAAATTTGGATGAACAAAAAGGGAAATTCGGATAAATACATAGAATATTTTCTGACTTTTTGGGAAAAAGTGTAAATGTAGGATTTGACTTGGGAGGTTCCTGGGTGCTAGTGTAAGCTAACTTTTGAGGTCATTGATGATGTGATGGGCATGTATGATGATGTTATGATGTATGATTGATGCTTATGCATGATGGTATGTGGGATGTATGTTATGTATGTATGATGCATTGTATGATGATGTTGACTGTGTATGTTGATGT
This sequence comes from Flaveria trinervia, assembly GCA_025506515.1. NCBI lineage: Eukaryota > Viridiplantae > Streptophyta > Magnoliopsida > Asterales > Asteraceae > Flaveria > Flaveria trinervia. Next base: position 144,751 of record JACCIX010000104.1, on the reverse strand, counting down.
TCCTTGCATTATATGTTTATTTTCCCATGGCTTTACGTTGAATGTTAAAGAATGAAATAAAAGTATTATGTAATGTATAGTGGAAGATAATGAAAAGAGGAACATAATGACAAAATACATGCATTAATGAACAAAGGGAAGTAAAGTAAGTCTTGCAAGCCTTGTATGTCGAAACAGGCCCAATGAAGGGTGTTAGTTCAATGGTGTGCGGGTTAGCTAGCACAAAAGGATGCACACTGGGGTCCGTCTTTATGACTGACCATTTGTATAGAACCTTTACCATTACCTCTTGGTACTATGGTCCGGCCACCTGGCGCAATGTATGGGGGTCTATGATTGACCTCGGCCCAGTTTCGCTTTATGCATGACGGATGTGGTATAGCACAAGACAATGGTACACCTGAGTTTACCCTGGTACTGTGGTCAGGTCACCGGGCATAATATATGGGGGTCTATGATAGACCTCGGCCCAGTACCCACTTTATGCATAATGGTGGGGTAAAGTTCATGGTTTTGGATAGGATGTAAAGAAGTAATGGTGAACGTATGAATGAAAGTCAACGAATGAACGATGAAGATAGTAATGATATTATCTATGTGTATGTATAGTGCATGATCACGTATGATTGTAAAGAATGGTTTTAAACGAAAGATAAAGTATGTTTTACTATAAATCTAGAACTCACTCAACACTAACTTTTTATGCATTATCTAGTTGGCAGGTGAGCATTACTGTGGATGGCGCGGGGCAGCTACTTGGCATTTCGGATGGCATTCTTTTGTTAATGTTTTTGCATTGTAATGCGAACGAACGATGTTTTGAAATGAATGATTTTATTAACTTGCAAAAGCATTTATAATAAAAGGAAAGGTTATTTTAATGTTCCACCAATGTTGACCAGCTGTGAGTGTCCCGGGAACGGGGCCTTGCAGTTCAGGAATTGATTCACCCTCAATATGATGAAAAGTTTCATATTGTGAGCAAGGGTGTCCATCCTAATGCTTCTGATTTCATCACTCCCTTTACAAAGTGTATGAGTATCTTCCACAAGGAAATTGCGGTTTTGTAATTCTCACACCTGATTAATATTTTATCTGGTAAAGCCATACTAAACAAGATGTATGATTTAATATCAACTTTGACCTTCTCAACACCATCAAGTGATAGATATTTTGTAAATATCGGTTGATTATAATCATTATAGTCCGGCCCAAGAATGGGTGGAATGTATGGACCTTCAGTTATTAATACCCATAAGTCAGAATCAGTATAATTCACATGATTCTTGAATTTGATTTTCCAGGATTTAAAATCCTCTTTTGTTTCCAACTTTGGAGGTTGGTATGATGATGCACCAAAGTTACTCATTTTTAGTTAATGTCTAAGTTTTAACTAAAATAGAGTTTCTTTTTAGTAATAAACTAATTAGTGAGAAAACTTAACAAATAACAATTAAGTGATTGTGGTCACAAAATAGTCAATCCTTTTAATAATAATTAGTTATCAAATCAAGGATTTTGTCAATGTATTTGTTCAATTAATTTGAACAATTGATGAATATCAATCAACAATCCAGATCTACTATTCAATTAATGTGAATATTGATCTAAGTTAACCGAGCAATGAAACGATGCTCGTTGATAGACAAATCACTGTTTTATGGTTTAAAAATAAATCGATTCACAAGAAAACGATTTGCTCAAAAATAGTAGATCTAATCAGCAAAACTGATAAATCTAATGAAATAAGCAAACAATTAAACAATTCTTACACTGATAGATCAATCAATCTAAATAAATGAGCACTTGGCTCTGATACCACCTTTGAATCCAAGGATCGCATTCAGGAATTATCAGTGTTAGATTGGAATCGAATTAATGATTGCAGAATGATCATTAATCGTTTTTTAATGTTTTAAATAAATATCAAGCTGAAAGAATATTACTTATGAAGAATAGAATGATATCAACACAATAAATAAATAAACAAGATTTTATTCAAAAGTATGTCATTAAAACTTGTTAATGATTATAGATGAATAACTATAAATGCTATGAACAACGAATGGTTCAAACGTATTCATGTTTGTGATGTATTGATGTGACGACCGCTAGAGTTTGTGTTTGATTGTGTGAATCGATGTGATGTTTTGTGTTTGCCGTCTAGTCGCCGTAGTCGCGTACCCTTGATGTGAAACCTAGGACTCATATTTATAGACATTTATGTTTCTGTTAAAGAAAACCGAATCTCTTGGGATTCGTAATTGTCTAGTGGACTTGTTGACTTGTAACACTTGTATTGTTTAAAGACAAGTGTTTGGACTCCGCAGCTGGATTGTCTTCTGCAGGTGCTTGCGCATGTGCAGGAGTTTGCTCATTCGCATGAGTCTTTCACTTGAACCCTAGAGCCGGATGTTCATCCATAGAAGATCTTCGGATGGTTATCTTGTAAGAAGTATATCTATGGAAGAATAAAACAGTTCATCCGTAGATGTTTCTTACACTTAGTCAATTTCAAAAATTGACCAAGTATAATGTTTGTACCTGCAATCATACACAAATCAATGCACATATGGGTTAACCTATATACATAATGCATGCATCAAAATAATGAATTACAAATATTCATTACATGTATTGATTAAAGTTCTAAGCCTATACAAAAGGATCTAGACTTATTATTCCTAGATCTAACACACTTATTTAAAGAAGTTTATTCAATCTATTTGATGAGTTTGAGTATTTTGCCATAATTGTTGGTGATTCCTATATTCTTATGTTAGTTGTTGAATGTCTTTCATAGAAACTTACATATCTAGATTGATTACTTTGTGTTTTTTATTAGTTGATTGTTTGCTAAATGTACTAATCATAGAAATTGGCTTGAATTGATTATAAGTCTTATTGTTCTTCTTAATTTGAGTCCAAGAGGTGAGAGTTAAAAAATTTTCCTTGTGATTAGGCGTTTTCAGATTAGCGGTTTGAAAGAAGGTTTCCTTAAGTTCGCTAACTTCATTGCTTTTCGCATCCAATAGATTGTTTAAAAGTTGCCCCTTTCATGTCAATGTATTGTGCTAGTTAGATCAAGAGATTAGCTATCAACTGGGTACATAAGTGTTATCAAAGAGACTTCATAGTAATTTGACCAATCGTTAGTTTCACTCATCTTCTAGGTTCTATTTCTGGTCACACTAGGAGAATAAGCTAGGATCCATTAACTGTTTTAGAGGTTCATATCATTAGATCCTAATTCCACAATAGTTCAACAACCATTTCAAGTTCAAGGGTTGCAACTAGGATTCACCTAGGTTGTATCTTTCTCATTCTTGATATTCTAAGAATTCTTGTTTCTCATGTTGTAGTTAGTAAATCGGTAAATATAGTTAGTTAATTAAAAGTAGTTTTTAGTTCTCTCTAGGTTCTTTATAAAAATAAACCCCTCAATATAAATCAATTTTGTTTTAGTCCTTTCTGAGTCTGGTTTATTCTATAATAGTGTCTCTAGGGTTGATTCAAGTCTTCCTTAGTCTTTTCTACAGTCAATTAGGTTCACATTCCTATCTAGTGGTCTAGTCCTAGGTTGTACAGGGTTAATTTAAGTTTCAAGTTGAGTATAATTTAAGTTTTTTCTATTAGATCACCTTATGAGCATCAAGTATTTGGCGCCATGATACAAGAGAGTTTCCGATTATGAGTTAGAAGCAAGTAGAATTTATGAGTGGTCATGGTAGGGGCTGAAGTGGTGCGTTTTCTGGTTCATAAAGTTAGGTTTGGACAAGTCACCCTAACTTTACTTGGAGATCAGGGAAAAACCCACCTGGCTTTTAGCAGAGGCAAAATCAGTAGGGTGGAGGAAATGTAGTCTTTAATGCATGTGCTAGTGGGTGTATGGAGAAAGAGTTAAAGGACATACTCTCTACTTAGACTCATTTATTCACTCAATTGATCAATAAAGATCAAGAAATCAAGAAAAGGTTGAGTGAGCATGACAAAAACTAAAGAGTTAGCATTTCGCTTTCCAAGACTTATAGCGTTCTATAGGTGACATAGCTAAGAAATTTGAACACCTACCTGTAGGTTCTTTCTCAGGGAGCACTCTACCGAATTCCAATGTGACTACAAAATAAGCAATGAAATGAAGTAGTAGAGGAGGAGCACAGGGGAAGGCTGTGACACTAGAAGAAAAGGAAGTGGATGAGAAGATTGATATGGAGATTCCTAGAGGAGCACAATAGAGATTATACGCAGCAATTACCACGCTGAGTAGTGAGTCTCCACTTGAGGAAGTAGTGGAAAAAAAGAAGGTTGAAGTGAAAAAGACAACTCCTGAGATAGATTTGAGCCAAGTTCCATATCCTATTCGTCTAATGAAGCAAAAATTCACTAAGGATTATGGACATTTTCGAGATTTGTTTAAACAACTCAAAATCAATCTTCCATTTATAGAGGCACTCCATCATATGCCTAAATATGCAAAGTTTCTTAAGGATCTTCTTTCTAACAAAAATAGGTTTGAGGACCTTTCGATTATTACTCTAAGTGAGCACTACTCTATGGTGGTACACAGTAAACTAACATAGATTTTAGCAGTCCCATGTATTTCAGTATCCCATGTTTATTTGGTAGTTCTACAATGAACCACACGTTGGCTTATCTTGGTGTTAACATAAATTTGATGCCATACTCAATTTATATGAAGCTAAACCTTGAATATCAAACTCTAATGCGCATGATCTATCCTTAGCTGAGTGATAGGTCAAATACCCGCGGGAAATTTTGGAGAATTTGTTGGTGAAAGTAGACAAAAATTTGTTTTTCGTGGATTTCGTCATCCTTAACATGAAAGCTGATAATAGAGTTCCTCTCATTTTGGGATGCCCCTTCTTAGGCACAACTAAGGCATTGATTGATGTCTATGAGGGTAAGATCATACTTCATGTGGGGGTGGAAGCCATCACTTTTGATGTCTCTAAGGTGATGAACCATCGTGGTAGTCAGAACGATTCAGTATATATTCTTTATACATATTTTCTCACATGGATCATTGTCTAGACTACATTAGTGAAGCAGATTTGATGCGCAAATCTGACATCAATAAGGAGAACAAGAAGGTTGAGATAGAGGGTGACCCTAATCCTAATGTTAACTACCTAGTCACTGACCTTCCTTAGTACCCAAAGGTGTTTGCTATTGGAGATGTTATTGAGGTGTGGAGGAAGCATTTAGAAGAAACATCCTAATCTCTAAAGTTAACGGAGTTTCCATCATATTTCAAATATGAATTTCTAGATGGTGAGGTAGGTTTACCTATCATCATATCTTCACATCTAATAGAGGAGGATAAGAGAAAGTTTATTGAAGTGCTCAAGGAGCACAAACAAGCCATTGCGTGGAAACACACTCATATTACGGGCATCACCTCTTCTTTTTGCACACACAATATACTCATGAAGGATGAGTATAAGCCTATTGTTCAGAGAAAGGTGGCTCAACCGTAACATGACTGAAGTGGTGAAAGAGGAGGTTCTTGATGTAGGATTGAAGGATTCTATATGCCCAAGACACGTAGAATACTGATGCGGTTAGTACGTTATGATCCAAGTCGGGTTATACCCAATAACAAGCTTGGAAAACACAAATTAATATTTAATTGATGATATGATCATGCAATTAAATATTTACACCAATTTAGAAAATGAGTTTTCTCAATAAGTTGCATATGAGATGGAACAACTTATTAGGATATTTTGTTCAATAATATTATTTGGAATGTCATTTAAATTAGTTAGATAACATCAAATAATAAAAAGAGTGTATAAGTTACACAATTAAAAGGTTAATTGTACCACAAATTGAAACACTAGTTTATCCAATATGTGTGTTAAAGTTTAAAGGGGGAAACCTTTTAAATTAAAAAAGATTCAGCCCCCCCCCCCCCTTGGATACCATTGGTTCTTTTGTTTATTGAACACCACATTAGATAACTAGTCTTACACTCAAAAGTTTTACAATCTCAATACATGCAAAAGACTCAAAAACAAGAAAAACTCCTCTCTCCCTTTTGCTTTCCAAAACTCACGGCCAGCAGCAGCATTAGGAGTTTTCTTGGGGTGCTTTGGTGTAGTTTTCTTCCTAACAAGAAGGTGTTTTGCAAAGGGCTTGGGGTATACAAGCTTGTGGACTTCTACCCTTGAAGTCTTGGCCGATTTTGAGCATCAAACATCCACCTTTCTGTCGATTTTAAGCTGCTGGGAAGGTAGTTCTTCACAGCTCATTATAGCTGTGATTTTATGTAGTTTTTACTGATGTTCATAGCTTGCTCATTCACATATTATGATCTTTTGTTTTGGGTTTGCTTTTACATTTATATGGTCACCTAAAGAACACGTTTTTCAGCTTATAAGTAAGTGTATAAAGTTGTTATTCCGCTGCGTTTTCAGAAAGTTTAATGGGTTAAACTAAGTTTTATGTTCTTGCAAACCGAACAATGGCATCAAGAGCCGGTTATGTGGATAGCTTGCTTGTTCTTGTCCTTTAAAATCAGGTTTTAAGGATGATTATCAACTCATAATAGGCTGATTTTGGTTGATTCAATAAACCCCATGTCTTTCAAAGTTATATCTTCATGCTTATGATTAAACTTTGAAAGATAGAAATGTCAATTGGTTGATATGTTTGGTTGTTCTTTGTTTGGACAAACAACCCAAATTTTTAGTTTATGTGGCTGAAAATTTGGGGTTTGATGGGGTTATTTTGTTTGTAGAATGATGTTTATGGTTGTTCATATGATTGTGCATAACCTAGCTCGACCTTGTGTTGTTTGGTTTGGATTGAATGTATTTATTTGATTATATTCTTTCAATGGGGTTGTATCTTAATTTGTGCTTTGTTTAAAAATGTATTTTGTCTATTTATTCATTGGGATGTAATAATAGATTAGGAGTAATTTTCTTTTACTAGAAAATATGTATTAGGATATATATTTTGTAAAAGAAGATGCTCGGGAGGAAGCACAAGAGGAAGATACAAAGAAAAGGACTTGAAGCATATGGATGCAAGTTCAAGTGGGAGTCTATGTTGATCTTTTTTTTGTGTTGTATTCAACCCTTAGGAAATATAAATGATCGTATGAATGATCGTATGATATTTGGGTATGGTGGACAATCTTAATATAAATGATCTTCACAAGCTAATACATAAATTGTTCTTAATCATTAAGTGTTAATGAATGGTTATTAAAAGGACTAATGATTTCATAATAAAATGGGTTTTATTAAAAGGACCATAGGGTATCTTGTATTTGAAAGCATGCAAATACAAGTACATAGAGTTTTCTAAACTAGAATTATGAAATCTCTAAACTTTTGAAAAACAAGTTTAACACCGTCCTTTTGCACAACACTTGAGTCATTTGGAAACTCTTAATGGGATAAAGGTCACCTAACCATTTAGAGGGAACTTGTTATTTAAGGTGAGGATACCACATTGGTGGGATAAAGGTCACCTAACCACTTATGTGGGTAAACTCACGCGTGTGTGCAAGTAGGGTAACTTGATTTGCAAACCATGTTAAATGGATCACCTAAATATGGTTCCAAATGGTGTTGATGGGATTAACATGCCGACTTTACATATGATGTTTAAAGTCGATCCCATACCTCTAGAAGTTGCAAATGGTTGCAACCGTCAATCGTTGACCACCTTATTAATTTAAATCGTGGGATAAAGGTCACCTAACCACAATTTAAGTGTAATGTTGGGTTCTAGATTTTAATATATAAAATAAAATGACCTTAAAAGGCATTAATTATTAAAAATAGCAATATCAAAAATACTAAATAGATCTTTGTTAAATTTAGTAGATGGCCACCAATAATGACAATCATGATAACTCCTCCGCGTCCACCCAATCATTACAAGCGATCCTCCAAAAGGAACGTCTAAATCATAATAATTTCATTGATTGGTATCAAAACTTGAGAATTGTTCTCAAGCAAGAGAGAAGATCATATGTTTTAGACGATCCTGTCCCCGATCAGCCTTCTGAGGATGATGAAGAGGCCTTCAACGATTGGCTAAAGTACACTGAGGACTCCGTCCAAGTGTCTTGTCTTATGCTAGCGAGCATGACTCCGGATCTCCAAAAGGAGATGAACATCACGGAGCTTATGACATGATAACCCAGCTGAAGGAAACGTTCCAACAGCAAGCAAAGGTTGAGCACTTCGAAACGATTCAAGCACTCCATGCATGTCGTATGGACGACAACCAATCAGTTTCATCTTATGTACTTAAGATGAGAAGTCATATTGACCGCCACGAGAGGCTTAATTATCCCATCTCGAAGGAATTGGCCACGGATTTGATCCTTAATGGCCTTACCAAGAAGTTCGAGACATTTGTGTTGAATTACAACATGAATGCATGGGAAAGAGCATTGGTGAGCTTCACTCATTGCTTAAAACGGCTGAGGCGGCCATGGGTAAAAGGGTTTTACCTGTTCTCACCATCCATGAAGGTGGGAACAAGAAAAAGCCTCATCCCGCACCCAAGACAATGGTTGCCAAGGGTAAGGGACCAACATAGGGAAAAGGGAAAGGGGTGACAGGGGTGCCACCCAAATCACAAGAGAAAAAGCAAAAGGTTGCTACTAATGACCCATGCTTCAAGTGTGGGGAGATTGGACATTGGGCAAGGAATTGTCCTGTCCATCTCCAAGAGTTGAAAGCAAGGAGGGATGACGGGCAGACCTCAGGTACAATATACATGATTCATATTGATCTTAATGTTACATATTCAAACACATGGGTATTAGATACCGGATGTGGAACTCATATTTGCAATTTGTTGCAGGGGTTCAAAAGAAGTAGGGACTTCAATCAAGGGGATGTTAGTCTCTTCATGGGCAATGGAACCAAAGTCAAAGTTGAAGCTCGTGGGGACTACATCCTAAAACTTCCAAGTGGCTTGGATTTAATTTTGAAGAATGTTTTGTATGCTCCTAGTTTGACTAGGAACATTATTTCACTATCCCAATTAAGACATTATGATTATGTATTATCTTTTGTTGAAAATGATATTCATGTTTCTTTAAATGATATGTTCTATTTTAAAGCTATTCCCATTAATGGTATTTATGAATTGGTTCATGAAAATGCTTTAAATAGTTCATTGTACCATACTAACACCAAGAAACTCAAGTTGGATTTGAGTGATACCTATCTTTGGCATTGTCGTCTTGGTCATATAAACAAGAAACGTATACAAACACTTCAAAAGAATGATCTTTTAAAAACGAATGAATGTGATTCATTTGATGTTTGTGAATCGTGTTTACAAGGTAAAATGACTAAGGCACCCTTTAGTGGAACTAACGAAAGGGCAAAAGATTTATTAGGAATCATACATTCGGATGTATGTGGTCCTTTTAAACCAATGACTAGGAATGGTGAAAGATACTTCATTACCTTTACCGACGATTATAGTCGCTATGGGTATGTGTACTTATTAAGGCACAAAGATGAAGCTTTTGAAATGTTCAAAATCTTCAAGAATGAAGTGGAAAATCAACTCAATAAGTCAATTAAAGTTCTCCATACCGATAGAGGAGGTGAATACCTAAGTGATGCTTTTCAAGATCATCTTAGGAGTTGTGGGATTGTCTCACAACTCACTCCACCTGGAACACCACAACACAATGGTGTGTCTGAGAGGAGGAATCGAACCTTATTGGATATGGTCCGATCTATGATGGCTAGAAGCTCATTGCCTCTATCATTTTGGGGTTTCGCTTTGCTCTCCGCAGCCCGTATTCTAAATATGGCCCCAACCAAAAAGGTGGAAAGGACACCTTTTGAGATATGGCATGGAAGAGTTCCATCCCTATAATACTTATGGGTCTGGGGTTGTCAGGCTTACGTTAAGACTCCCACCCCAAACAAATTGGAAGTCCGATCCACCAAGTGTATCTTTATTGGATATCCTAGAGATTCTATGGGATATTATTTCTATGATCCACTAGAATAAAAGGTGTTTGTTGCCAAAAAGGGTGAGTTCTTAGAGGCAAAGTTCCTTATGGAAGGAACTAGCAGTAGAACAGTGGATCTTGAGGAGGATCAAGAGCCACAACCCGATGCACGTCTTGTTGAAACTAGCACTCAACATGAGGATGTTGAGGATGATCAAGCGGTTGATCAATACACACAAAACATTCGCAGAAGTGGTAGAACTAGTAATCCACCTGAAAGATATGGATTTTTCATAGATGGATGCTATGTGGTAGATTCAGATGAACCAACCACATACCAGAATACAGTGTCCAATTTGGATTGTGACAAATGGCTTGAGGCCATGAACGTTGAGATGCAATCCATGTATGACAATCAAGTTTGGGAACTTGTTGTACCACCTCTTAATTCCAAAATAGTTGGAAGCAAGTGGGTTTTCAAGAAGAAAACCGATATGCATGTAAACTTGGATACTTATAAAGCTAGACTTGTAGCAAAGGGTTTCACTCAAACTCAAGGGGTTGACTATGATGAAACTTTCTCACCTGTTGCGATGCTAAAGTCTATAAGGATATTGTTCGCCATAACTGCTCATTATGACTATGCGATTTGGCAAATGGATGTCAAAACCGCCTTCCTAAATGGATATCTTGAGGAAGATGTCTATATGGTTCAGCCTGAAGGTTTTATCGATCCAAAACATCCTAGTAAATTATGCAAGTTAAAGAAATCAATCTATGGATTGAAACAAGCATCGAGAAGCTGGAATCATTGTTTTGATGAGGAGGTAAAGAAATTTGGCTTCATCAAAAACCCTAATGAGGCTTGTGTGTATAAGAAGGCTAGTGGGAGCAAAATAACTTTCCTAGTATTGTATGTTGATGACATACTACTATTTGGAAATGACATTCCAACCTTGTTAGGTGTAAAAACCTGGCTTGGAAGTTGTTTTTCCATCAAGGATCTTGGTGAAGCCGCCTATATTCTGGGAATAAAGATCTATAGGGATAGATCAAGGCGGTTGATTGGTTTAAATCAAAGTGCATACATTGATAAGATCTTGAAGAGGTTCAAGATGGAGAACCCTAAGAAAGGTACCGTACCTATTCAAGGAGGAACGATATTGAGTACGACTCAATGTCCTAGCTCAAGGGATGAGCAAGATAAAATGAAGGCAATCCCATACGCATCTTCTATTGGATCCATCATGTATGCAATGATATGCAATCGACCGGACGTGTCATGCGCCTTAAGCATGACAAGCCGTTACCAGCAAAATCCTGGAAACAGTCATTGGATGGTTGTTAAGAACATACTTAAATACCTAAGTAGGACAAGAGAAATGTTCCTAATCTATGGATCTGGTGATGAGGAACTCGTTGTAAAAGGTTACACGGATGTGAGTTTCCAAACCGATCGTGATGATTCTCGGTCACAGTCGGGATATATTTTCATTCTGAATGGAGGAGCGGTCTCTTGGAAGAGCTCCAAACAGGATGTGGTGGCTCTATCAACTACAGAATCAGAATATGTAGCCGCCTCATTGGCAGCTCAAGAAGCTGCATGGTTGAAGAATTTCATTGCCGATCTAGGGGTTGTCCCTTCCATTCAGGAACCCCTAGAGATCTTTTGTGATAAAGAGGGTGCGATTGGTCAAATCAAGGAACCTCGTGCTCATCAAAAGACTAGGCACATTGAGCGGATATTCAACTACATACGAGATGAAGTTGAAAAGGGAAAGATATGTATTCGCAAAGTTCACACGGATCAAAACATTGCGGATCCTCTCACGAAGCTCCTTGCAAAGTCAAAGCATGAAGGTCATACTTGTGCCATGGGACTTCGATATTCTAGTGATTGGATTTGATCTGTAAATTTTGTATTTGGATATATGGAACTATTTATTATTTGAATAAAATTATGCTGTTATAATGTTTCAATTAATGTTCCAATTTAGCATGTTTAATCCATGAGTAAATGTTTACTCTAAATGTCCGTAGTCATTCATACTTGTGGGAACAAGTGTGAGGGTAAGATTATTATGAACTTGGATTGGTTGATATTCATAAGGATGAATATAGAGCAATGGGTTGCTACCAAGGTTCATAGATATTTGTGGGATACAAATATTGGACTAACCCATATCTCAAACTTTACTTGACAGGATCAGAGATCACAAGTTTGATGTATCAGAATACAAAGCAGCGGAATACAGACTAGAATTAGACAAATTGTAGCAAGCAATCGATACTTGTAAGCATTAAGATCGCATACGGTTATAGGGAGAGAATATGTATTTCTGATTTCTAGGAATGTTTATAGATGTAGAATATTTCTAATCAAATCAATCATTCATTCCATTCAATTACTCATCCCCCACGATTACAATAGGTTGTCACTCCTTATATAGAGTGCAACAGTCACTGCTGTTATCACGGAAAGTGACAACTGGCAGATCCAATACAAAAATAACTAATTCTTAACAAACTACTGAAATGTTCACAACTACTGAGAACATATCAGTATGTTAAGTACAAAATATAAAACTACTGAAACTACAACGACTGAAGAACAAGCTCTTCAGTCGTTTTACAAAACTACTGAAACATAAAAATATAAAACTACTGATATCACAACTACTGAAGAAGTACTCTTCAGCAGTTGTAACAAACTACTGAGGCTTCAGTACTTGATCTTCAGACTTTGATCTTCAGGTGTTTCATCAGCTGATGTCATCAGTAGATATCATCAGCTGATGTCTTCAGTCTTTGTCTTCAGACTTTGTACATCAGTTGTTGATCTTCAGTACTTGTGAACTCTTCAGCTGTTGTACTTCAGTACTTTGGTCTTTCAGCTTCAGTACTTGTGTTCTTCAGCTGTTGTACTTCAGCACTTTGGTTCTTCAGCTGTTAAGGTCTTCAGCACTTGATCTTCAGCTGTTGTAGTCTTCAGCACTTGTCAAACTACTGATGAGGCTTTCAGCAGTTGTTGTGATACCATGTGGGACTTAGAGGTTTTCTGATCTTGGCTCATTGGTTCTTTTGGTCCAACAAACTCCCCCTGAACCAATGCAGCCAAAACCTCTAACTTATTTATTCTCCCACTTATTGATGGCAAAATGTTGGTCTTTTTCCTTCTTGATCAGTAGAGAAGATGACCCATGTAAGCTCCGGCCTGGGAAGAAATCTCAAATATTTGTTTGGCAGAGTATGAATGGGAACTCTGTTTTGGGGAACAGGACACAGAGTTGTTATCCCATTCATGAGATTTACTTCCCCATAATGAGTCTGTATGACTCACGAACATAGGCCTCAAGGAGAACAACTTGTTCCTCCTGAGAGAGTTCTTCTGCTCCTCCTTCGAAGAAGAACTCTGGACCATAGTACTCTGATAAGTACTTCATGGTCCTGCCATTTTTCAGCTCCACCGTAGTTACCTCCCTATATACAAATTCTTCAGGATGGTTGCCTTCAAGGAGTAACTGGAGCTCATTCTTTTGGATGTCTTCAAGCTTTTTGTATAACAACCCCTTCTTAATCATCTTGTTTTCTAGTAAGGCTTGAGGTGTCTTCTTTGCTTGGTGAGCTTTCTTGAATTCATCAATGATTTCCCAAGGTGAGACTACAACGGCCAACATGATGGTAGACTCTATTGTTTTTCGAACTTGGCCGTTGTATATGTGTGGGATAGTTCTTTTATGGATTCTAGAACTCACCCTGGGGTCTGGCCATACTCTCACTCTCTCCTTCTGATACTGAAAGGTGTGCCTAAGAGTGTACAGCCTTTGAGCATGCACTTTCATGGCTTGAATAGACGATGACTGAGGAAATTCCTTGTCAACCATCTTCAACAGTTGCTCATCGTGCTGTTTCTGCTATTCTTCTTCTTCTATCTTGACTCTGACCATTTCCCTTTGAGAGTCAGGTGTGATCATGGATTGACTTAGTGGTTTTGGTAGCTTCAGAACAGCAGAAAGTGGCAGACTATCATCTTCATCCTCTTCTTCTTCTTCTTCTTCCATCCTCAGCACCCTTCTCCTCCTTCTGGGTACATCACTGGATGATGGTTGGGTTGGTGAAGGAATTGGTTTTGAAGAATGAGGATGTTTGGATTTTGGCTTAGAGGTTGGTTGGGAGATTTGAGGGATAGGATCTGTTTGAGTGGGTGGAAGGGAAGGTTGATCTACCATCCTTGTAGTTAGCTTCGCCTTTGTGAGTTTAGCCATCTCTAACCTTTTACCAGCCCCAGCCTCATCAAGGGCTTCCACAATAATCCCTTTGTTGAATTGCTCAGACAGACAGATTCTGGTGGCTATAGCCAGAATGCTGTCCCTGGTCCATGCGCGGATCTCCATTAATGATCTTCCCAAGTATTTTGCAATAAAGCGGATCATTATTTCCAACCTCTCTTTCTCAAGAGCATCATACCCTGCCCATCGGGTTTGTATCTCTTGTACTTCTAACCTTCTGATCTCACTATCCAGTGTGGCTGTGTCAAACCCCTGCCTGAAGAGTTGTTCAATTATTTTATCCATGGAGCGGCTGTGTGTGGTGTCAGCTTCTTTGACCAGCTCCTCCAAGGATTTGTCTTCAGCAGTGTGATCATCAGCACTTCTCTTTCGCTTGTAAGTGATCAGAGGTTGCTTTTCTTTTTCCTCCTCTTGGACTTGCTTGTCTTCCTTTTCCTCGGATCTTTTCCTCTTCCTTTCTTTCACTGCAGTACTCTCCCCCTTTTTGGTTGCATTGGAGGAAGGGGTTTGTACCGCAGAAAGAGTCGTTTGGACAGCAGCATCAACCAAGGGCTGTAATGTGGAGGAAAGCCTCTCATCAAGGGCTTTGATCACTATATCAGTGATTATGGGGGTGATGAGAGGGAGGGAATTTTGGAGTATAGCACCTATTTGCTCAGGAGGGTTCTGTTCCTGAGAAGTAGGGCCTGAAGGAGGGCTCTGATACCATTTGACAGGATCAGAGATCACAAGTTTGATGTATCAGAATACAAAGCAGCAGAATACAGACTAGAATTAGACAAATTGTAGCAAGCAATCGATACTTGTAAGCATTAAGATCGCATACGGTTATAGGGAGAGAATATGTATTTCTGATTTCTAGGAATGTTTATAGATGTAGAATATTTCTAATCAAATCAATCATTCATTCCATTCAATTACTCATCCCCCACGATTACAATAGGTTGTCACTCCTTATATAGAGTGCAACAGTCACTGCTGTTATCACGGAAAGTGACAACTGGCAGATCCAATACAAAAATAACTAATTCTTAACAAACTACTGAAATGTTCACAACTACTGAGAACATATCAGTATGTTAAGTACAAAATATAAAACTACTGAAACTACAACGACTGAAGAACAAGCTCTTCAGTCGTTTTACAAAACTACTGAAACATAAAAATATAAAACTACTGATATCACAACTACTGAAGAAGTACTCTTCAGCAGTTGTGACAAACTACTGAGGCTTCAGTACTTGATCTTCAGACTTTGACCTTCAGGTGTTTCATCAGCTGATGTCATCAGTAGATATCATCAGCTGATGTCTTCAGTCTTTGTCTTCAGACTTTGTACATCAGTTGTTGATCTTCAGTACTTGTGAACTCTTCAGCTGTTGTACTTCAGTACTTTGGTCTTTCAGCTTCAGTACTTGTGTTCTTCAGCTGTTGTACTTCAGCACTTTGGTTCTTCAGCTGTTAAGGTCTTCAGCACTTGATCTTCAGCTGTTGTAGTCTTCAGCACTTGTCAAACTACTGATGAGGCTTTCAGCAGTTGTTGTGATACCATGTGGGACTTAGAGGTTTTCTGATCTTGGCTCATTGGTTCTTTTGGTCCAACATTACTATATGGAATCTTATTGGTTGATCATAAGTAAATTTGAGTAAAGGCAAATATCATTTGGTATCCTCTGACCTGAGATACATATTGGGTTTTGATATTCACCAAGTATTATACCTTGAGCTAATTGTTCACTGTCCTGAAATAGTGGACAGCACATAAGAGTATGTTCAGGTATGACACGAGGTGTTTGTGAGAAACGTATGTAGTCAAGATGGAATTTGTTCCTCTTATTCGTTGAGAGATATATGTCTAAGGCCTAATAAGTTAAATCAACAAGGAATGATCACTCTATGTTCTTAGATTTAATATGACATCTGTAACAAAATGATAGATGATTAATTCACCTAAATCATTTCAAGTAGGATACTTGAATAAGATGATGTTATTGAATGGCTATAAGTCATGCGTATTAAGGGTAGTAGCCCGTTGTAAGCGGTATTTGCTGCTTGAATCAATCTTCTATGAACCTTGGGCAAGTGGGAGATTGTATGATTCTATATGCCCAAGACACGTAGAATATTGATGCGGTTAGTACTTTATGATCCAAGTCGGGTTATACCCAATGACAAGCATGGAAAACACAAATTAATATTTTATTGATGATATGATCATGCAATTAAATATTTACACAAATTTAGAAAATGGGTTTTCTCAATAAGTTGCATATGAGATGGAACAACTTATTTGGATATTTTGTTCAATAATATTATTTGGAATGTTATTTAAATTAGTTAGATAACATCAAATAATAAAAACGAGTGTATAAGTCACACAATTAAAAGGTTAATTGTACCATAAATTGAAAGACTAGTTTATCTAATATGTGTGTTAAAGTTTAAAGGGGGAAACCCTTTAAATTTAAAAAGATTCGGCCGGCCCCCCCTTGGATACCATTGGTTCTTTTGTTTACTGAACACCACATTACATAACTAGTCTTACACTAAAAGTTTTACAATCTCAATACATGCAAAAGACTCAAAAACAAGAAAAACTCCTCTCTCTCTTTTGCTCTCCAAAACTCACGGCCAGCAGCAGCATTAGGAGTTTTCTTGGAGTGCTTTGGTGTAGTTTTCTTCCTAACAAGAAGGTGTTTTGCAAAGGGCTTGGGGTATACAAGCTTGAGGACTTCTACCCTTGAAGTCTTGGCTGATTTTGAGCATCAAACATCCACCTTTCTGTCGGTTTTAAGCTGCTGGGAAGGTAGTTCTTCACAGCTCATTATAGCTGTGATTTTATGTAGTTTTTACTGATGTTCATAGCTTGTTCATTCACATATTATGATCTTTTGTTTTGGGTTTGCGTTTACATTTATATGGTCACCTAAAGAACACGTTTTTCAGCCTATAAGTAAGTGTATAAAGTTGTTATTCCGCTGCGTTTTTAGAAAGTTTAATGGGTTAAACTAAGTTTTATGTTCTTGCAAACCCAACAGGATTGATATATCCTATTTCTGGCTCCACTTGGGTGAGCCTGGGTCAGGTCGTCCCAAAGAAAAGGGGAATGAGGGTAATCATGACCGATAAGAATGAGTTGATCCCTTCAAGAATAGTCAGTGGATAGAAGGTTTGTATTGACTATAACAAGTTAAATGAAGCTCTTGGAAAGACCAATTCCCCCTTCCATTTATTGATCAGATGTTGGAGCGTCTATCTAGGCAGTAGTTTTACTGGTTCCTTGATAGTTTCTCTGGTTATTTCAAGATTCCTGTTGCACCAGAGGATCAGGAGAAAACCGCTTTTCCATGCCCGCACAGAACTTTTTCTTACCGTTGTATGCCGTTTGGGTTGTGTATTTCTTGAGCCACTTTTCAGAGGTGTATGGTGGCTATCTTCCGGGACATGATGGATGAAATTGATGGAGGTGTTTATTAGGATTACACTTAAAGGCTAATATAACCAAAGAGCTCTTAGATTGCACATGGGAAGTACAAGGAAAGTACTTTGGAAGATTTGATATAACTCAGTGAATTATACGAAGTATAAAATCTTCCAAAGCCAAAAGACCGATTCTTCTAAAGCCAAAGATGAAGTCTTTTGACGCGTCAAAGTTAAAGTCCTTAGACTCTGAAGACTCATCTACTTGCATAAGTTGGTGACATGCTTTTGACAAAATTTGAAACACCTTTTGACAAAAGACCAGTTCTTCTCTAACATGTTTTTGACAAAAGTTGAAACACCTTTCCGCTACCATCTCTAAAGACTCATCTACTTGCCTAAGTTGGTGAAAAGTCCATGCTTTTGTCAACATTAGATTAAGGTTTTGAGTCTATAACTTTCCAACTTTTTATCCTTTTTGTATTAGATAAGGATCTGAGCCATGGCATGTCATACTCACTAGTCAGAAGGCAAATCTGTCTTTTGACTCTACATTGATCTTGTTACCTACATTAGTGTTTCCAGCTGGGCTTCAAAGTATGGCTGGTTGTAGGATGTAGTATAAAGTATCTCAGGTACTTGTATTCTTATTGTAAGCTTTGTGACACTTGTAAGAACTTGAGAGCAATATACATCATTCTTGAAAACCATATTTGAGTGTTCTTGTTATTGTTTTGTTCTTTTACTTGTGTTCTTTATAGCTCTCCTAACATTGTGAAACTGTTGTATTGACCCTTTTCATTGATCCGGCAACTAGTTCAGAGCATTTTAGGCTCTTGACTGTAAGATCTGACCATCTTAGATCTCTTTAGTTTCACAAAACACTTATCAACTCAAATAGTAGCTATCTTAAAGACTGGTATGGAAATTGGAACCATGACAAAGTTCCACTAATCACTCCTGATGACTTTGATACTTAGTGTCAGCGTATGGAATGGTTCATCAAGTGCGGGATCATCTAAGGGATCGTCTCTTACATTACAACACACAATGAAGAGAGTATAGTAAAGAACGCTTAACAGATCAAATAGGGAACTATAAACAAATATGACTTGATACTTAGAACATAAGTTGTATATTGTTCTCAAGTTCTTTTACAAGTCTTAAAGCATATATTAAAGATAAAAGGGCCTGAGATACTTTATACTACATCCTATAGCCAGCCATACTTAGAAAGCCAGCTGAAAACATTTGATCTAGACAAAAACAAAATCAAATGTAGAGTCAAAAGGTAGATTGCCTTTTGACTAGTGACTATGACATGCCATAGCTCATATCACAATATATTACAATAAGGATAAATTACATAAAGTAAAAAGGAACAGACTCAAGACTCAATGTACAATTACTAAAAGCATTGACCTTTTCACTAACTTGTGTAAGTTGGTGAGTCAGGAAAGTTGCAACAGAAAGTGGTCTAGCTTTATGGAAAAGTACATGAGATAAAGCATGTGTCAAAAGTCTTTATAAGAAATCAGTGTGCACTTTTTGGCTTGGGAAGACTTTGTCTTTGAAGCTTCGGAAGACTTCATTTTTGGCTTCAAAAGATGTTGGTCTTGGCTTCGAAAGATTTTACACTTAGAATAATTCTGATGTAGTGTGTAAAACTTTCGAAGCATTTCTAATGTACACTTAAGTGCATGCATGCACAAAAGACTTTGAATGTTTTAGGTGCATCAGCCTTACATGAAACCTTACAAACTCCCCCTAGGCTGATGCTACCAAAATATTTGAAGACCTTAGATGTTAATAGTCCTCATCATGATAATGACCATACCCTTCTTCATTAGATAGTCAAGATCAGTCAGACTTTCAAAGTGTCTTCTCATCTCAAAGAGATCATGCATAGGTAGATTGAACCTGTCATGCCATGTGTAGACATCTTTACCACCTTGATCTCTAATTACATGCCATCTTTTTGGATTAGTAGTAAAGGTCCAGGATAAGTAAGCACTTCCTAATGCAAGAGGAGCTCATTGAATTGGAGTTGATTGAGCTGCCTCTTCTTGCACACTATCAGGAGATCTGATTCATTCTGAGGCTTGGAGGTGGATGACTCTGAATTCTTTTTCTTCTTTGACTTGGGTCTAAAGGCCATCCTTTCCCTCCTCTTTGGACACTTCAACTAAGAAGACTGGCCTTTAGCACCTTGTTGTTTAGTCTTGTCTTTCTCAGTTCGGTCTACCTCCCTTATAAGTTGTGAAGGAGAGGGAGTTTAACCCTATTGTAGATCAAAAGATGAAAATTGCTGAGGATTTGCACGAGGTCTAGGTTATGTTGTCTCACATTGTTCAACATTAACCTCCACTTCAGGAGGGGCTTGACATGGTGGGAGAGTGTAGGTCAATGAGCTGTCCTCTCTTGATCTTCTGCTTGATCACCTTTATGTGCTCATCCATAGTCTATAGAGACATTAGGACAAGTCTCCTTCCGGAGAATCCATATAGCTTCAAAAAGCATGTCATCCTCTGCCTGTTAGCAGACTTCTTTTGACCCTTTTAGATGATGGCTCTTGACTTGGCTGCTTCTTCCCTCATCTTTCTCTTTGTTGTCTTTTGTTCTTTGAGTACTTGAAGTTCAAGTTATTTGAGATACTCAAGTTCAATATACTCAAAGGACAGGGGAAGAAGTGCTTCTACCTAATAGAGTCTTATGGTAGTCTGGTAGACGAAAATTTTTTCCTGTCGGCTTTTTTATCTACCTGAGGTTGTAGAGTTGCCACATTCTCTTACACGGGACTTTCTTGAACTAGAGAGAGGGTAGGAACATGTTTGTACAGTCATTTCTGTCTTCTTTGATTTGGAAGAGCAACCTTGCATCCTCTGTTTCCTTCCTCTCTATAGACATTTCCATGTCTGCCAGTTCATTTAATTCTTCTGAGGAGAGAGAAATCATTTCATCTATGTCATAATTCCTGGTCTGCAAGTAAATAATCTTGACTGTCCTTAACTCATAATCTTGAGTGTTTGGTCTAGGGGCATCCTTGATTGTAGCTTCCATGAAGCCTAAAGACCCAGTGGAACTTTCTCCCCTTAGCTTCCTCTTCCTCTTTCTCTCCACATCCTTAATCTCCTTAGGAGTCATTTTCCATTTTACCTTTGTCACCCACAGACCTTTGTTACTCAGGGTGGAAAGAGCTTTGCCTTTTATTGCTTGGAGTAGCATCTAGATTCTTGCAAGAAAGGCTATGATACACCTTCACCAGCAGGTGTTTCACTGAGGGGATGGATTGTTGAAGTCGTTGGTAGTGAGACAGAGCTTACAGGTTCTATCACAATGCCTTTAGGGTGGAGTTGACATAGCCCTTAGAATTCCCTCCTGATAGATACTCTAAATGAGCGAGTCTAGTGACTTCACATTGCAGGATTAGGTTTTGTCACTCAACACAAATGTGATCTCTCAAACTCACTAAGTCACACTCGGTTTTTATGATGCAAAATCCCTAAAGATTTGATAACAATATACTAAGTAATCAAACACAGGAAGATAGGTTTTTCAAGATACATGTATATATTACTTCTCAACTCAAAGTATTACAAGACTCTTGCAAGCATGTTTACAGAGATACAATGAGAAACTATATATACTACTATCTACAGTCGGTTATAATTTGATAATAGCTGGGAGCCTATGACTAAAGCAAATACTGCATTGCTAAAGGTAAGGTATCTTAGATAAAATAATGTCTAAGATTTCGTAGACATGACATGACCATGACTTAAGTTTTGTCACTAACTAAAGTTGGTAACTTTACTAACTAATAAGGAATAAATAGTGGAATAAAGTATAATCAACTACATGGGCGTGGGAAAGCACCATGCAGTATCTCAGAGATTGCAGTGGACCTGCCATAAGGACCATACTTATGTCCATTGGTTCATAGTAGGTTTTTTCAAAAGTTAACTGGCTTCTGAAGAACAAGTTCTTCTGAAGCCACTTATACTTCGAAAGAGTCTACTTCTTCCGAGGCTTGTGATGATCTTCAAGACTTCACAATTCGGATGTCATACTCTAAAAACTAGTTCAAGCTCCACTATTTCTTGAGATAGTTGTGCTATCAAATCTGATAACTGTGGTAGCTTGATTTTTAGTAACTCTTGGAAAAATTGGAAGATGTTTGTGTAACTCAAACAATTGGTCATCATGAGATCACTTTGAGTACCTGTTCCAGAAATTGAGACAAAGTCTCATACCACAACCTAGGTGCTTGGTGCAGCCCATAAAAAGCTTTATCCAATTTACACACATAGTTGGGGTGTTCTGGGCTTCAAATCCTTGAGGTTGGCACATATAGACTTCCCTATCTATATACCCATATAGAAAGGCACAGTTGACATCATGTTGATAGACAGTAAAAAATTCTTGGATGCAACATAAGAAAGAAAGATCCTGACTATCTCATGTCTTGCAGCAAGTGCGAAGACATCAGTGTATCAATTCCCTCCTCTTGAGTGTATCCTTGAACTACCAGTATTGCCTTGTTCTTGATGATCAAGTCTTTATCATCTCTCTTGTTCGTGAAAAACCATGTGTGCCTAATAATACTTGACCGGATGGTAGAGGACATTGGTTCCAAACCTTTTATCTTTTGAATCGAAGCAATTACTATTGCATCAATTCAACCCAACTACTATTTGTCAAGGCTTCTTCTACCTTCTTTGGCTCCATCTATGATGAGAAACATGAGTACAAGCAGACATTCCCATTATGTGTTTGTCTCATTGTTCTCACACCTTTAGAAACATCTCCAATAATTTTCTCAACAGGGTGAGTGTTATAAAGCCTCAGCCTTGGTATTACATCCAGTTGCAAAGATAGATCCAAATTCGACATGTTTTGCTTAGGAACTTGAATACTTGGACCAGCTATTGTTTCACACTCATTCAATAAGGACCGATTGAATGAAGGAGAAATAGTATCAATTTTAGTTGGCTGTGATGCAGCATTAACACTTTCATGTTCCTTCAAAATGCTACTTCCATCAGCTTGGTGTTGTGCATTGTCACCAAATGAGTTTTAAGGCTCACTTTGTTGACAACTAGTTTAAGCTCCACTATTTCTTGAGATAGTTGTGCTATCAGATTTTATAATTATGGTAGCTTGATTTTTAGTAACTCTTGGAAAAATTGGAAGAGGTCTGTGTAACTCAAACAGTTGGTCATCATTAGATCACTTTCTAACAAGAAATGTGCTCATTGACAACAATGTTGGATGATTCCTCAAATTGTTGATTTTTAATGTTGTAAACTCTATAGGCAATAGAGTTGGAGGAATATCCATCAAAGATAGCATCATCTGACTTTCTAGAAAATTTTGCTAAATTGTCATTTGTGTTAACTATAGTACACCTGCTACCAAAGGACCTAAGAAAACCAATGAATGGTGGCCTCTTGTTCCATAGCTCATAAAAGGGTTTTTCAATGTGATTTGACTACAAGAAGTCTGTTTTGCATATAGCATGTACTGCTGACTACCTCTGTTCAGAATGTTAGAGGCAGCTTTGAACCAGCTAACATGGTTTGAGTAGCCTCAATAAGTGTCCTATTTCTCATCTCAGCAACACTGTTTTGTTGAAGAGTTCTAGGAGCACTATATTATCTGGCAATCCCTTTTGAGTTACAAAATAAGTCTAGAACTTGATTCTTAAACTTCGTCCCTTAATCACTTCAAATTATCTTAACCTTGTGATCAATTTGATTTTCTATTTTAAGAATAAAATATTTTAAAGTTTTAGTAGTTTCATCTTTAGTATTTAAAAAGAATACCCATGTGAATCTAGTAAAATCATCAACAATCACAAAGCAATATGATTTCCTTCCAATGCTTATTATACTTGTAGGACAAAATAGATCAATGTGCAATAAGTGTGATGGAGTGGTGATGGAGTTAACTATTTTGGATTTATGAGATGCTATATGTTGCTTCCCTTCCAGACATGCAACACAGTTATCTTTGTAGAAAAATTTCTTTTTAGAAAACCATGTACCAAGTTATTTTTAACAAATTTATTCATAGTTTAGAAATTAACATGACATATTCATTTATACCACAAAGTTGACTCATCACCATCAGCTTTGGAAAGAAAGCATGATACTTCACCCAATGGGGAAGCATTGTTCATATCCAGCTTGTAAATATCCTTTTCTTGGTAGTCTAAGAAGAACCAATTCTTGAGGAAATATGATCACAAGTTTAAGGATAATGCACTTGTGTTTTGTGAAAAGCACTTGGTGCTTTTGATCACAAAACTAAGAAACACTTAAAAGATTGTGTTCAAGCTTTTGGACAAAGTTTACTTTGTCGACTCTTAACTTGCCATTGGATACACTTCCCCTGCGAGAATTGTATCCTCCATCCTCACTTCCAAATTGAGTAGGACCTCAATCAAAATATTGAAATTGTTGAAGAAGAGATCTGTTCCTACTCATATGCCTTGAGCATCCACTATCTACAATCCACACATTTTCATTTTTATCATGTGGATGTCCCTGGACATAAGGTGAAACGATTAGTTTTTATTAATAAACCCAACTCTTGTTGGTCTTGCGCTTTTCCAATGACAAGGATTTAATTAAACCAAAGTGTATGCATGGGGGTTCAATAGATGGCACCTTCAATTGAAGGTTCACCAAACACTTTGCCTACACACATAACTATGCCACCAGCCTCTGCCTTTGGCACCACCTCTCAGTGACAAAACCCCTCTGAGCAGATGGTTGCTATCTTTCAAAACTCCTTATCTCTTATCACTCCAATCATTACTGAGATTGTCCATAAAGCCATAGATGAGAGGATCTCCTCAAATCTACAAACCCTCATTGATGATGCTGTTCACAAATCTCTTTCTGCCTTTCAAGCCCCTGATCTCAATGCAACCAAAAAGGGGGAGACTACTAAGGCAGTCAAAGAAAAGAAAAGAAAAAGAGTTGATGATGAGACAGAACCTGAAAAAGAGAAGGAGGTGGAGAAAGAACTCATCTCAAAACAGCTGATCACCTACAAACGAAAGAAAAGTGTTGAGTCAAAAGGTAATGAAGAAAAATCCTTAGAAGATCTTGTCAAAGATGCTGATGAAGCTCACAGCAGATCCATGGATAAAATTATAGATCAGCTCTTTAGACATGGTCATGACACAGCCACATTAGACTCTGAGATCAGAAGGCTGAAAATAGAAGAGATTCAAACAAGATGGGCTGGTTATAGTGTGTTGGAAAGGGAAAGATTGGAGATAATAATCAGATTCATTGCCAAATACCTTGGAAGATCATTGATAGAGATAAAGTCCTGGTCCAGAGACAGTATCTTGGAGATAACCAAGAAAATCTGCTCTGCTGGAGGCTATAATAAAGGGTTGATCATTGAAGCACTGGATGAAGCAGGTGCTGGGAAGAGAACTGAAATGGCAAAGCTCTCCAAAGCCAAACTCACCACCAAAATGCTAGATCAGTCTTCTCAAACTCCCACTCAAACACAACCCTCCTCTCTAAAATCTCCCAAATCTATCCCTAAACCAAAGCCACCCATAACTCAACCCACAAAACCAATCCCTTTACCCCAAAAACCACCTCAAACCTTACCTAGTGATACACCCAGAAGGAGGAGAAGGGTGTTAAGGGTAGAAGAAGATGAAGAAGAGGACGATGATGAAGATGGTCTACCAATCTCTGCTATTCTCAACATTAAAACTCCTGAGCACAGAAGTCAACAAGTGATTACACCTGACTTACAAATGCAGATGGTGAAGGTAAAGATTGAAGAAGCAGAACAGCAGAAGCAGCACGATGAGCAGTTTCTCAAGATGGTTGACAAGGATTTCCCTCAGTCCTCATCCATTCAAGAAATAAAGAACAAGCTCTGAGGCTGTACACTCTTAGACATACTTTTCAACATCAAAGAGAAAGAGTGCGGATATGGCCAGACCCCAGGGTAAGTTCTAGAATTCATAAGAAGAATATACCAAGTAGATATCATGGCCAAGTGAAGAAGACCTTGAATGCTGCAATTACGTTGGCCATGGTAGTCTCACCCTGGGAAATCATTGAAGAATTCAAGAGAGCTCACAACTCGAAGACAACCCTCAATCTATTCTTGAGAACAAAATGATCAAGAAGGGGTTGTTATACAAAAGACTTGAAGATCTTGAGAAGAGTGAACTCCAGTTGTTTCTTGAAGGCTCTCACCCTGATGAATTTGCTTACAGGGAGATAACAACTATGGAGTTGAAGAATGGAAAGACAGTGAGATACCTGTTTGAGTATTATGGCCCGGAGTTCTTCTTTGAGGGAGAAGCAGAAGAACTCACCAAGGAGGAACAAGTTGTTTTCCTTGAGGCCTATGCTAGTGAGTCTTACAGACTCATTAATAGGAATTAGGTTTCATGGTTGGGACAAGACTCTGTGTCTAGTTTCCCCAAGACAGAGTTCCCTTCCATACTTAGCCAATCAAAAGATTAGAAACCTTTTCCCGGCCTGTGCTTAACTGATTACCTCTGAAGCTGATCAAGAGGGTGTTTCTGCCAAGAATAAGTGGGATCATCAATAAGTTTAGAGGTTTTGGCTGCATTGGTTCAGGGGGAGTTTGTTGGACCAAAAGAACCAATGAGCTGATCAGAAAAACCTCTAAGTCCCACAGACATTGCAACTGCTGAAGAAGATCACAACAACTGAAGACATCAGCTGATTACAAGGTCTGAAGACAAAGTCTGAAGACAAGATCTGAAGACTTCTACTAAAGACAAAGTCTGAAAGCAAAGACTGAAGACGAAGTCTAAAAGAAAAGTACTAAAGACAAAGTCTGAAAGAAAAGTACTGAAGACAAAGTCTGAAGCTATCAGCTGAAGACAAAGTCTGAAAGTAAAAGTCTCAAGAACAAAGACTGAAGACCAAAGTAATCAGTAGTTGTCACAACAGCTGAAGTTATTAACTTCAGTAGTTGTCACAACAGCTGAAGTTATTAACTTCAGTAGTTGTCACAACAGCTGAAGTTATTAACTTCAGTAGTTGTCACAACAGCTGAAGTTATTAACTTCAGTAGTTGTGATGATTTCCTTTCAGTACTTGTAATTTACTTTTCAGTAGTTATAGTTTCAGTAGTTGTAGTTTAGTAGTTTTATGTTTTTGTACTTAGCATTCTCTGAGATGTAATCAATAGTTGAGAACATTCTCAGTAGTTTGCATAGTTTTGAGTAGTTTGTATAATTCTGTTAGATGTCAGTATCAAGTGACATCAGCACACGTCACATTCCCTATATATGGAATGTTGACCTAGTTGTAACGTGTGACTTTCAGCCACCACGAAAGCATATGAATGAAATATTCCTTTGTAGAATTCTCTCTCTATAACCATTTACTATTCATTGAATATCATTTGTGTTCTTGCGAATTGTCTAATTCATTGTTCAAATTCCGCTGCGATCTACTCTAAATTAATCAAACTTAGATCACTGATCCTAACACACCCTTTTGTTTTGGGTCTATCTTCAGCTTGGATTTAGCCATTTTCTTGGCAGTTTTCTTGCTGACTTTGCCCTGTTTCTTCTGGTTTTCGTGGTTAGAGGTTGATAATCACTTGTGGAAATGGGTTGATATACCTGATCCTTCCTTGAGATGGTCTCCATAGTTACATCACTCTTCAACTCATAGGATGGTGGTCAACAGTTGAAACCTCTTGCTCTTTGGTCCTATATCTGGATTGCCTAATAGACTTAAAAGAATATGGTGGACCAATTT
This sequence comes from Flaveria trinervia, assembly GCA_025506515.1. Taxonomy (NCBI): domain Eukaryota; kingdom Viridiplantae; phylum Streptophyta; class Magnoliopsida; order Asterales; family Asteraceae; genus Flaveria; species Flaveria trinervia. The sequence continues at coordinate 117,287 of JACCIX010000104.1, read as the reverse complement.
ATTTGGTTTCCAATATGACAACCGACCTCTAGGTCATAATTCTAACCCTTATAAACCTGCATCATTACCCATTCAAATAATAATAATGCTAATATCATTGCCAATATTACTATTAGCATTATTATTATTATTGATTGTTCTTACCAGTTCTGTTATTTCATGTGCATTTTTGTGATTGTTTAGCTAGTTCAAGCTTTAGCTTAGGGAAACATAGTGTTCCGGAAAAGTTAATTAGTCACCCTTACAAAGATTAAATCATAATTGAAACAATTTATATGTGCATGAACACAAAATTTTATTATTAATGGATGCATGTCCATGCATAATACTTAACAACTAACTAAATTATACCCTCTAAAATACTACACTACACTACAAAATAAAAATACACAATATTAATTATCATTTAAATTTTAATTAAAACCCCTCACTTGAAGCCAAAATCAAATGCCCCATTTGGCACCATCCCTCTCCACTACTTACCAAACACCCTCCTCTTCCCCACTACCCTTTCATGCAATCCTTTCCATTCTACACACGCACTACACTACCATTTCTTTCCCTCCTCTCTCCTAGTCTCTTCTCCAAAAAACACACACACACTCATAGATTCTAGCACATTTCAGCCACATTTTCGAAGAGCAACCACAAACAACCATCGGCCAAGCTCAAAAACCGCAAGAATGTGAAGTTTTGTGAGCTTTTGGGTACACGGTTCGATTGTGTTCGAATTCTACACCTCTTGTTCGAAGATTTCCAAGTCATTGTCACCCTCTACACTCTGCAAACCGTGAACTGCACCAAGAGTAAGATTCATCTCACCCGATTTGGCCATATCTTATGTTCTCTTCATTTTTCACTCAAAAATATTACCATTCTTGTATCAAACAGAAACTTGTTGCTACAACCTGGTTTTTGATAATCTTTTAACATTCTTGAAGGTATCTCACTCGTTATATATGTCATTCTATGGGTGTAACCCCATTTACACCTCGAAAGCCCTCTTTTTGTGTGTTGTTGCACCATCTAACTTGCAGATCTTGCAACCCTCTGAAGTAAAGTTGTAATCTACTCAAAAATGATTTTATAACCTCCTAATAACCCTTTTTTAATTTGCAAAAGGTTTTGGTAATGCTTAAGCATGTGTTATAACATTTTACACATGTGCGATGGGTGAAAATGGTGTAATCAGTTTGATTCCATCTTGTTCTTGAGTTGTATGTTGAAACCATGGGTTAGGCTTAGTATTTCAGTAAGTTTTGGATGATATTGGATGTATGGTGAGATGTTAATGGCTGAAAATAATAAAGTTATAACTTGTAAGCATTGTGGACATATTTGGGGACCCGAAAAATGGTCAAACAACTTAAAAATAAGAAAACTTGAATTTTAATTAACTTAAAAAGTATTCCAGGCTCAAAAAGGGTCAACAAAGTGTTTTGGACTGAATTTGTTAATTTAATGGCCAAAAGCCAATTTAAAGGGATTTTTAACTAAATATGGGTATTAACCACGTGACGTTTTGAGGAGAAATCCTAGAAATAATGGTATAAAAACCAAAATCCATGGAAACAATGTTATTTCAGTATGTTGGTGTTATAAATTTAAAGGTGTTGAAAAATTGGTCAAACAAGTTTTTAAATGGTCAATTTCGGGTAAAAACGTGTTATAACGGGTTAAACCTAAAAACGAGAATTTCATCTAAAAGATGTTTAAAATGCATTTTCAACATAATTGAAACTTATAAAAAAGTCCTTAAAATGATAATAAGAGGCTTAAGACTCAAATATAGAAAATTAATACTTAACCGTTAAAAACCTTCGGTTTTACCGTATCCGGGAACGTAAAACATAAGAATATTAAACCCAGACCTAAATTCTGAAAATTTGTAGTAAACTTACTTAAATATGAGTTACTTAAATTCAAGAACCTGATATTGGCCATAAAAGTCAATAAATTGAAGAAAACAAACTTTGGGGTAGAAGTTGTAAATTTTGGAAACTTGGAGTACTAAACTATGAATTTTGCCAAAATCCCTATAAACCGGCCCCCTTGGACTAATAATCCATTTGGTGAACTTATACTAACTTGTATAAATCATTGAACATAGTAAAACACATATTTTTCCTAAGAAACCCGAACTTGCTATAAAAGGAAACTTTCGATACAAACCTTACCAAATCGTAATCCAATTGGACATCTAACCTCATGGCACAGCTAGTGCACCTTCCATAACCTTGAAATCAGTAGCTTATCACTTATCTTGATGGTAGGGTGCTATACTTGAGACTTTTCCCCGGTAGACGAAGAATCCTTTGCTTGAACCTTAAGGTGAGTTCTAGTGATCCTTTTTTACTATTGTTTTTGGAATGAAATTTGAATGTTGAGGTTAAATTTAGAACCTGTTGTTATTTGTATCACGATCAATTAATCTTGTGTGAACCGCTTGTGTTATATCGGTAGATCTACTTAGGGAATCCCCCACACACAATGCCTTCCGTGATGAACGGGAAGGGTACCACACTGAGATCCTACGGGGTCGTTTGTGTCATTTGACAAGTTTTTATAAGATACTAGGTGAACCATCCGGCAGGTATGGTCCATTGTTTTGAGGCTTAGTTCTTCCTTCGGGATTAACCTGAATAACATAACTTTTGAAGAGGCTAGCTGGGACTGAGTGCAGGGTTGATTTTGATCCCCCACAATAGTGTAACTATGATTCTTTTAAATCAAATGTGGATTGTATTGAATCCTTTTGTTTTTAAACTTTAAGCACTTGAATTCACCAACTTTTTTGTTGGCATAATTTTTTTTGAGCATGTTTTAGGTAATCATTGAAGGGAGTCTAGCAGTTGTAGAAGACCTAGACCTAGCACCATGACCATGGCATTGGCTTGTGTTGTTTTGAAACATTTTGAACTATTTACATTTTATGGTTGTTGAAAACAATTTGTACTAATGTTGTATGTAATCGCTTTATTTGGGGGCTAGACTTACTTCTAGTTTGGGTTTATTTTTTTTACACTCAATGCCATGTGATGTTCTCTCCTTTTGCGCTTTTATGATGGTTTGTTTTCACTGCCATACATTGTTGCTAGTCTGTGACATCCCACCCTACCTGGACCCGGGGTGTGACACCCAACACCCCTTTGTTTTGATAGAAATTTTTCTAGTGGGACGATGATGCAAGAATAGCTTGGAAGTTTTGCTCAAAATGCTTTCTGGCTTGAGCCTCAGCCGTGACTAGCTGGGATTGAGCCTCACTCAATTTGGAGATTAAATCTTTGATTTGAGTCTTTTAGTTAATATGTTCATGTTTTAAAAATGATACAGTTTTCTTCAACTCTTCAATTTTGATTTTATAATTAGATTCAACATTTATAAAATAACTCTTAAGGATATAATGACTCAATATCAGATATAATTTCCGTATTGTAGTCCTGATAAAAATTAACTTTAGCAATTCAAGCTGGAGTACATAGGTGTTCAAATACCTGTTGTCATCAGTTCCAACTATCAATGCCTAAGCAGGGGTCACATCCTGCACCATAAAGCTCTTGTCCACCTCTTGAGCAACAATAGATGTGTGTTGTTCAGTTGATTTCTCTGTTGTTTTAGGTATGGTAGGATGTGTGGAGGATTAAGAGGTTCCAGTTTGGATTTGGGAACCTTGCATTCCTTAGCAAAGTGGCCAAGTTGGTTACAATTGTAACATTCAACCTTTGTTTTGTCAAACCCAAACTTGATGTTAGTTGGGTTTTAGGGAAATTACCTTCCAACTCTCTTAAAGAACTTCTTCGCCCTGTAAGTTAACAGAGCCATCTATTGGACATTGTCCATGTACTCGACATCATCTGGCTAAATCATTCTAGTTCATCAAATGAAAATGAATATCACTAGAATGCCTATATCCTAAGACAAAGGCACAACTATCCTGAAAATTACTTGATTGATCCAATTGAGACCTTGGAGTCTCAGGAAAAGTTATTTATGGTCTAGTAGAACAGGATGGCTGCTAGGAGTAACTCAGGTACTGTTAAGGTTGGGGATCTTAAGCCTTTAGCAACCATTAAAGTGTTACTAGCAGGAAAGCTTGAGGGTCTATTGCTAACCTGGTGGCCTCTCTTGTTTTCTATCTGTACACGGTATCTATCAAGGATGCCATATAGTTTAGTCATCATGATAGAGTTTAAGTTCATTGTTCTCTTGACAGCGACATAGTAGAAAGTCCATTCATTTGGAAGTGCACTCATGAACTTTCTTGAGAGATCTCTCATCTCAAGAGTCACTCCCACAAACTGAAGTGATGAAATAAGATCCATATACCAGAAGTATTGCTGTCTGAGGATCTCCCCAGCAATGTAAGTAAAGTTTTCAAATTGTTGCTTCAGGGAATCTTTCTTGGAGTCATTGGAGCTGGCATACATCTAGGACAAAGCATCAAAGAGTTCTTTAGCTAACTGAAAATGCTCAAAACCCACCATGATGGAGTTAGGTATAATGGTCATAAGAACAGTCATTGCTTTTCTATCGATCTCTAGTCGCTTGTGGTTTTCATCAAAATAGTCTTCAACAGCCTTCTCTATCATAGCACCATTATCAGCTGGTGCTGTAACCTTTGGCCTGTGAGGGCCATTAGTGATAGATTTCCATATCATGCTATCTTGATACCTAATGAAACCTTTAATCCATCTACTCCAAGATTTGAAGTTCTCAAGGGTGATGATGGGTGCTTTAGACATTGTCCCCATTTCACCTTCTGATGATTTTTGATTGAGGGCCATTTTGAGTGTGGTAAAAGAATGACTGAAGAAAAGGTTGATTTGGATGGTAAGATCTCACAATGAAGAGCCTAAGAAGCTCTGATACCAATTGCAGAATCAGGTTTTGTCACTCAACAGAAATGTTATCTCTCAAAGTCACTAAGTCACACTCCGTTTTGATGACGTAGAATACCTTAAGAGTTGATAATAATATACTAAATAATCAAACACAAAAAGATTGGTTTATCAAGATACATGTATATATTACTTAACTCAAAGTATTACAAGACTCTTACAAGCATGTTTATGGAGATACAATGAGAAATTATATATACTACTATCTACACTCGGTTATAATTTAATAACAGCTGGGAGCCCATGACTAAAGCAAATACTACATTGCTAAAGGTAAGGTATCTTTGATAAAATAATATCTAAGAGTTGGTAGTCATGACAAGTCCATGACTTAAGTTTTTTCACTAGCTAAAGTTAGTAACTTTACTAACTGATAAGGAATGAACAGTGGAATAAAGTATGGTCAACTACATAGGTGTGGGAAAGAACCATGCAATATCTCGGAGATTGTAATGGATTTGTTAGAAGGACCATACTTATGTTCACCGGTTCATAGTAGGTTCTTCTAAAGGTTAACTGGCTTCGAAAGAACAAGTTCTTACGACGCCAGTTATACTTTGGAAGATTCTACTTCTACCGAGGCTTGTGATGATCTTCAATACTTCACACTTCGGAAGTCATATTCTTGAAATCTTCTAAGCATTGGACTTCGAACGAAGAAAGACTTTGTCTTTGAAAGTTGGAGTTCCTCTTCGGAAGCTCTTTCGGCCTTGACCTTTGGAAGTCCAGCAATTACCTTCGGAACCTCTTTCTCAGTTGTATCAAAATGTTCTAAGTGTTTGTTTTGGTTGCACCAGGCTTACTTCATCCAACACACATCAATATGAACTTAAGAAGGATGCTGAGCATGGACAACTGCAAGTGAGGATGGCGAGTCCTTAATATGCATATTCTGTGAAGAATTCGGGGGTTTTGTGATTGGTAAAGTTTCCTCCCCCTTTTTGGTAGCATCACTCACTTACGTAGGTGAGCTAGAAGTTTGGTCAATTACATAAATAGGTTCTTGTGCACCTAGATGAGCTCCTTTTAAAGGTCTCCTAGCGAGTTTTTCCTTAAGATAATATATCTGAAGTTGCTAATCATTCACCCTGTTTTGTAAGGTTGTCACCTGAGATTCAAGGTGACTAACCTTAGGGACGAAATAGGAGCATGTTTGTGTAAGGCCCCGTTCCCGGGACGCTTACAGCTGGTAAATCATTGCACATCAAACATATAATTACATTAACGTGAAATAAACGTTGTAGCGGAAACATTTATAACAACATTTTCATTAACAATATTTTTGCAAAATAATACAATATTCAATACACAATTTCATTTGTTCGTATTATCATGCAAAAACATTAACAAAGAATGCCATCCTAATGCTAAGTAGCTGCCCCGCGCCATCCTTATGCTAAGTAGCTGCCCCGCGCCATCCTTAGCAATGCTCACCTGCCAACTGGAAAATGCTTAAAAAGTCAGCAATGCTGAGTGAGTTCTAGTTTTATAATAAAACATACTTTTCTTTCGTTAAAACCGTTCTTTAAATTCATGCGTTCATACATCATACGTACACATAGATAATAGTTATTATCTTCATCGTTCATTAACTTCTGTTCATTCATTCATTCATACTTTCATTCGTTCGTTCATCATTACATCCTTTCCTTTCATCAACACCTTGAACTTTACCCTTAATGCATATGATATTGGGCCTAAGCCTATCATAGACCTTCATTCACGGTGGACAACACCTCTGGCCACAGTACCTAAGGTAAAGTTCAGCTATTCCATTGTCATGTGCTATGCCCTTCATGCTCATGGTACTGGACCTAAGCCTATAATAGACCTTCATTCACAGTGCCTAGCACCTCTGGTCACAGTACCTAAGGCAAGCAACAATGGTTCAATACAAATGGTCAATCACAAAGAAAGACCCTGATATGCATCCTCCCGGGGTAGCGAACCCGCACACCGTTGGGCTAACACCTTTTAATGGCGTGTCCCGACATACGAGGCTTGCAAGACTTTCTTTAATTTCATCATTCATTAATGCATGCATTCTTACTTCATGTTCCTCTTTCATTATCTTTCACTTTATGTTACATACTACTTTCATTCATTTATTATCATTCAATGTAAAGTCACGGGAAAGATAAACATACATCATAATAAGGAACATAACATACACAAACATCATCATCATACAGGGAAACATCATACATACATAACATGCATAATCATGCAACATCATCATCATGTATATGCACCAATCATAGATCATAACATGCCCATCATAACAACTAGAACCTTAAACAATCAACCTACATAGCCCCGGGAACCTCCCAAGTCAAAGCATACATTCACCCTTTTCAAAGAAGTCAGAAAAACAGTCTAAGGGTTCATCCGTATTTTCTATATTTCATCCGCATTTCCCATGCTTCATCCGCATTTCCCTATGCTTCATCCGCATTTGCCCTTTGTTCATTTGGATTTCCCATACTTCCTCCGCATTTGCCCTTGGTTCATTTGAATTATTCATCCTCATATGTCCACACTTAGACGTTCTGATCTGCATTAGCCTTACTCATCCCCATTAGCCATCCGCATTTCCCATACTTAGTCAATGCTCATCCGCATTGACCTTACTCATCCACATCAGCCATCCGCATTTCCCATACTTAGTCAATGCTCATCTGCATTGACGTTACTCATCCGAATGAGCCATCCACATTTCTCGTACTTAGTCGATGCTCATCCGTATTGACTTGCTAATCTGCATGAGCCATCTGCATTTCTCATACTTATTCAATGCTCATCCGCATTAAATGTTCATCCGCATTTCTTCCCATTACTCATCCGCATTTACTTTCCAACACTTAGCCACATTCAAAAACTTAACACATGAGCCTAAAGTATCAGATTACATCCCCATACATCATTCATCATGTTTTGAGCTTAAATCTTACCCACTAAGCCTTAGAAATCCCATCGTACATCCACAAGCATGAACATAGTCACACATCGCATCATAACATCAACATACACACAATCAAGCATACGGGTTCGAAACCTAGTTTAATGAAAACATACATTCATGCATTTCCAGCCCAAAAAATCGGTTAAAAACATGTAGAAGGGGGGTTCTAAAACTCACCTTTGATCATTCAACCACCTAGAACCCACTAAAGACGTACCCGAACACATATAAACACACATAAGCATATACCCGAGGACATAACCGGTAAGAACACCATAAAAACATGAAATCTTACCTTGAATTCGCACTTTTCTTCTTCTTTCTCTTCCAACCGAGAGTTTCTCTGCTTCCTGATGCTCTCTCTCTCTAAAATACAAAAAATTGTGTGTAGAAAGGGTTATGGGCGACCATGCCACCTTATTTTAAGATATTTAAGGGCATGATCGCCCATATCAAGCAGAAAGCTACTTTTATCTCGAAGGAAGAAGAAGAGAGAGAGAGAGCCTGGTTCTAGAGAGAGAAAGAGGAAGAAAAAGCTAAAAAAGGTAAGTCTTCTCTTGTTTAAGCTCGGTTTCAGTTGAGTATTGAGTTCTTGACCGAAGTTCCGGTTGTTTAGAGTTTACTTTCGGGATTCAAAGAGCTGAATCGAAGTGGGTCTTGAACTGGAAGATTGTTGCTCAAAAGCTGCTCAAGGTGAGTTTCTAGAACCCCTTTTTACTGACTTTCAACTGATTTGGGGCTATTATGCATATTAAGTAAATGTTTTTAAAGAAACCGTGGGTTTACAGCTTTATGTACGAATGTTGTATGTATGTATGCATGTTATAGTGTTGATTATGGGTTAGAGATGATGTTTAGCATGCTTAGATGGCCTTAGTATGTTAGATCTGTGTTTGGGTATGCTTAGAATGAGAATCGGGTGAAATTGGTAGCATGGAAAAGAATTCAGAATGTTTGATGAATATGAACAGTGGTTCATGCATCCAAACAGTTGCCCATGCGTCCAGCATGAGAGACCAGATGCCTAAGTGTTGGCCATGCGCCCAAGGGTGGATCATGCGCCTAAATAGTGGCCCATGCGCCCAGCATGTTGGCCGATGCGTCTAAGTGTAGGCCATGCGCCCAAGTGCTGGCCATGCGCCTAAACAGTGGCCCATGCATCTTAAGTATTGGCCATGCGCCCAAGTGATGAAAAGGCTAACTATGGAGCATGCGCCTAAACAGTGCCCATGCGTCCCAGTGAAAGAAACGGCTAAGTATTGGCCATGCGCCCAAACAGTGCCCATGCGCCCAAGTGCTTGAAACGGCTAAGTGATTGGTGATGCGCCTGAACATGGTCGAAACGCCCAAATAGTGCCCATGCGCCCAGAATGTTTTATACTTAGAATTTTATGCTCATGAGCCTGGAAGGACCCATGCACCCACTTTGGACTTGAGGTTTTCTAAGTGGTTTTCAAGGTGTATAAATGGAAGATAAGCCTGGTTATGATGATATCACTTATGTTTGATGTGTGTTATGCATGTATGATGTGCCTGTATTGGTGATGGTGTATGTTTATGTTTATGTATGTTCCTTATTATGTATGTATGTCTTCCCTTGGCTTTGCGTTGAACGTTAATGAATGTAATGAAAGTATTATGTAACGTAAAGTGGAAGATAATAAAAAGAGGAACGTAATGAGCGAATGCATGCATGAATAAATGAATAAAGAGAGAAGCATAGAAAGGCTTGAAAGCAATATGAACAGAGGTGGACGACTCTTATTGCCTTAAGCTCTACCGCGTGAGGTTTAGCAAATCCTAAAGTGTGCATGCAAGGGTTCCAATCTTTGTGACTGACCTTCAGAGGTGTTACCCATTTCTATGGGGGTGTTACCCATTTCTATGGGGGTGTTACCCATTCCTATGGGGGAGTTACCTATTTCTATGGGGGTGTTACCCATTTCTATGGGGGTGTTACCCATTTCTATAGGGGTGTTAACCATTTCTATTGGGGTGTTACCCATTTCTTTGGGGGTGTTACCCATTTCTATGGGGGTGTTACCCACTTCGGAGGGGGTGTTGTTACCCACTTCGGTGGGGGTGTTGTTACCCGAGTTATGTTTAACTTCGGGGGTGTGGCATAAAGGCAAGCATAGTTATGAGGTGAGCGACTCTATGTTGCAACAGACTCGATAGAGGTCATTGTCCATGAGACGAGACAATGAGATGAGCGACTTTGTGTTGCAATAGACTCAGATGGAGTTCAATCTCTATGATTGACTTGTATGGGATCTTTGTCGCGTATCCCGGTGCTATGTCAGTCTTCAGACATGAGTCGGGGGTTTGTGACAGGCCCCGGCACAGCATCAGCTTTCGAGCATGAGTTGGGGATATTGCAAGAGACGAGATTCGAGTAATAAAGAGTAATGAATGAAAGATCATGTATGAAAGAACGAACGTATGAATGAACGTAAATGAATTATCGTAATAATGTACTGTACAGGATCCTTGTCATTCGACCTCAGTAATCATGGCTGAGTGCCATGAAGAGGGTAAAGTCTGACCGGATCTAGAAAGAGAACTGAATGATAATGTAATACGTTGAATGAACAAAGCTAATGAACGTAATGACGAAGATACTAATGATATTATCTGTATGTACGTATGATGCATGAGCATGAACGATTGTATAGTATGTTTTGAAATAAAGTTAAGAATGGTTTTAATAGAGAAAAGTATGTTTTATTATAAAACTAGGACTCACTCAGCATCGCTAACTTTTGTATGCATGATACTTGGCAGGTATATGTTGATGCTGAGGAGTTGCAGGCATGGATGCATAAGCTACTGGGAGCATTTTGAGGCTGGCATCCCTATTTTGACATGTCTTTGTATTTTGAGATGAAAGCAAATGTGGTAAATGACATGTTTTTAATTATAATTAAAAGTTTTAAATTCTGCTGCAAAATATAATGTACGTTTTATAATGTTTTATGTGCGATGACCCACCAGCTGTAAGCGTCCCGGGAACGGGGCCTTACACAAAACATTCGCAGATCTGGTAGAGTTAGTATTCTAGCTGAAAGATATGGATTTTTCATGAATAGGTGCTATGTGGTTGACTCCGATGAGCCAACTACACACCATGAAGCAATGTCCAATTCAGATTGTGACAAATGGTTGGAAGCCATGAATGTTGAGATGCAATCCATGTATTACAATCAAGTTTAGGAATTGGTTGACCCTCCACTTAACTCCAAACGGTTGGATGCAAGTGGGTTTCAAGAAGAAAATGGATATACATTGGAACATGGATACTTACAAAGCAGAATGGTAGCAAAAGGTTTCACTCAAACTCAAAGGGTTGATTATGATGAAACTTTCTTGCCTGTGGTAATGCTAAAGTCAATAAGGATATTATTTGCCATAGCTGCATATTATGACTATGAGTTTTGGCAAATGGATGTCAAAACTGCTTTTCTTAATGGACATCCCGAAGACACTGTCCATAAGGTTCAGCTTGATGGTTTTGTCGGTCCATAACATCCTAATAAAGTATGCAAGTTAAAAGAGGTCAATCTATGGATTGAAACTAGCATCGAGAAGTTATAATCAATGTTTTGATGATGCGATCAAGAAATTTGGTTTCATCAAGAACGTTGACGAGGCTTGTGTATATAAGAAGTCTAGTGGGAGCATAATAACATTCTTAGTATTGTATGTTAATGACATACTACTTTTTGGAAATGATATTCCAACCATGGAAGGTGTTAAAACCTGCCTTGGAAGTTGTTTTTCCATAAAATATCTCGGTGAAGCTGCCTATATTTTGGAATAAAGATCTATAGGGATAGATCGAGGTGGTTGATAGGTTTAAACTAAAGTGCATATATTGATAAAGTCTTGAAGAGGTTCAAGATGGAAAACTCTGAGAAAGGTATGGTACCTATTCACAGAGGGACAATATTGAGTACATCTCAATGTCCAAGCTCAAAGGACAAGCAAGATTGAATGAAGGACATCCCATATGCGTCAGCTATAGGATCCATCATGTATGCGATGATATGCACTAGACTAGGAGTGTCATGCGTGTTAAGCATGACAAGCAGATATTAGTAGAATCTAGGTAATAGCCATTGGATGGCTGTTAAAATTATATTGAAATACCTTAGGAGGATTAAGGAAATGTTTCTAATATACAATATGATGAAGAGGAACTCGTTGTAAAGGGTTACCCAGATGCGAGTTTTCAAACCGTTTGAGATGATTCTCCATCACAAATCGGGGTTGTGTTCATTATGAATGGGTAGCATTATCCACTACAAAATCCGAATACATAGCCGCATCATTAGCAGCTCAGGAAGCTGCATGGATAAAGAAATTTATTGCCGACCTAGGGTGCTCTCTACCATTCAAGACCCCCTAGAAATCCTTTTGTGATAACGTGGTACGATTGCATAAATCAAGGTACCCTGTGCACTTCAAAAGGCTAGGCACTTTGAGCGGAAATTCAACTACATAAGGGATGAAGTTGAAAAGGGAGAATATGTATTTGTAAAGTTCACACCGATCAAAACATTGCGGATCCACTCACGAAGCTCCCTGAGAGGGCAAAGCTTGAAAGTCATACTTGTGACTTAGGAGTTCGATATTCTAGTGATTGGAATTGATCTGTTTAGTATTTAAAAGTTTGAACAATGTAATATTTAACTCTTTATATACTTGTGATATTTTGAGTTATATTCATTTTTGCGTGTATACATTCATGAATATATTTATTGTTCTAAATGCCCGTAGTCGGTCATGTTTGTGGGAACAAATATGAACGTATGAATGGATTGGTGGATATTCATAAGGAATGAATATAGAGCAATTGGTTGCTGCCAAACTTCATAGATATTTGTGGGATATAAATATTGGATTGGCCCACATCTCAATTTTACTACATGGAATCTTCTAGATTGATGATAAGTAAATTTGAGTAAAGGCGAATATCATTTGGTATCCTCCGACTTGAGACACATATTGGGTTTTGATATTCACCAAATGTTACACCGTGAGCTAGTTCTTCACTGCTCTGAAATAATGGGCAGTACATAAGGCTATGTTAGTTGTGACACGAGGTGATTGTGAAAAAGGTATGTAGTCAAGATGGAATTTGTTCCTCTTATTCGTTGAGAGCAAGATGTCTAAGGCCTGATTAAGTTAAATCAACAAGGAATGATCATTCTATGTCCTTGGATTTAACATGACATCTATAATAAAAGGATAAATGATTGATTCACCTAAATCATTTCAAGTTGGATACTTGAAGGGGATGATGTTATTGAATGGCTTTCAGTCGTGCGTATTAAGGGTAGTAAACCGTTGTCAGGCGGTATTTACTGCTTGCATCAATCTTCTATGAATCTTGTGCTAGTGGGAGATTGTTGGATTCTTTATGCCCAAGACACATAGAATATTGATGTGGTTAGTATGTTATGATCCAAGTCAGGTCATACCCAATAACAAGCTTAGCAAACACCAATTAATATTTAATTTATGATATGATCATGCAATTAAATAAATACACCAATTTAGATAATGGTCTTTCTAAATAAGTTGCATATGAGATTGAACAACCTATATGGATATTTTGTTCATGGATACTATTTGTAATGTTGTTTAATTTAGTTAAATAATGTCAAATAATAAAAGTGTGTATGTGTTATATAATTAAAAGGTTAATTATATATCTATTTTTTAAACAACTAGTTTATAAAAATTGGAGTTGGGTTTTGGGGAGAAAACCCCATCTCATGAAAACCCTTCGGCCGCCCCTTTATGGGGAGAGGGTCTTGTTTTGTTTTGAGACAATATACTCCAAGAACAATACACACACTTAATCCTCTCATCTCTCTCACATATGCAAGAACCTCAAGGCAAAACACTCTCTAATCTTGAAGTGGATCTCGGCTGAAAAGGGTTTTGAGCAGCCTTTTGATCTCGGCTTAAAAGGGTTTTCAGCAGCCTTTCAAGGTTCGTTTTGGTGGTGAAATCCTAGCAACAAAGGTGCTTGCTTGATGCTTGTGGGTATGGATTCTTGGGGACACCTTCCTTGGTGTTTTGCTCATTCAAGAACCTCATCATCTTCACTGAAAATCATTTTTTTGCAGCTTCACAAACGGTAGTTTGTATTTTATGTTTTGGTTGTTTCCCTTTCTTGGTAGCTAGTTCATACACATATAAATGATCCTTATGTATTTTGGTTTGTTGTTTTTATGATATGAACCTCATTTTTCAGAATACAAATGAACATACTAAGGTTTTATTCCGCCGCGTTTTCATAGTTTAAAAGGTTAAACTACTTTGATTTGGTCCAACAAACCAACAATTCAGTAATATCAAGACCCAATATGTGTCTCAGGTTAGAGGATACCAAATGATGTTCGCCTTTACTCAAAATTACTTATGATCAATCAGGAAGATTCCATGTAGTAATATTTGAGATGCAGGTCAGTCCAATATTAGCATCCCACAAATATCTATGAACTTTCGCAACAACCTTTTGCTCTATATTCATCCATATGAATATCTACCAATCCAAGTTCATAATAGCATTACCTTCATACTTGTTCCCACAAGCATGAACAACTAAGGACGTTCTGAGTAAATAATTTACTCATGGATTTTAAACATGCAAAATAGGAATATTAGTTGAATCATTATAAACAAATAATTCATTCAAGTAAGAAAGGGTTACAATATCTCAATACAAGAATTAAAGATCAAATCCAGTCACTAGAATATTGCAGTCCCATGGCACAAGCATGACTTTCATGCTTTGCCTTTTCAAGAAGCTTCGTGAGTAGATCCGCAATGTTTTGATCCGTATGAACTTTCTGAATACATATCTTTCCCTTTTCAACTTCATCCCTTATGTAATTGAATCTATGTTCAATGTGCCTAGTCTTTTGATGTGCACGGGGTTCCTTGATTTGTGCAATCGCACCCTCATTATCACAAAGAATTTCTAGGGGGTCCTGAATGGAAGGGACCACCCCTAGATCGTCAATGAACTTCTTTAACCATGCAGCTTCCTTAGCTGCTAATGAAGCGGCGATGTATTATGACTCTATAGTTGATAATGCCACCACATCTTGCTTAGAGCTCTTCCAAGAGATTGCTCCTCCATTCAAGATGAAAATGTACCCCGATTGTGATCATGAATCATCCCGATCAGTTTGGAAACTTGCCTCCGTGTAACCCTTTACTACGAGTTCCTCCTCACCAGATCCATAGATTAGGAACATATCTTTAGTCCTCCTTAGGTACTTAAGTATGTTCTTAACAGCCATCCAATGACTGTTTCAAGGATTTTGTTAGTGTCGGCTTGTCATGCTCAAAGCACATGACATGTTCAATCTAGTGCATATCATTGCATACATGATGGATCCTATAGCAGACGCATACGGAATTCCCTTGATTTTGTCTTGCTCATCCTTTGAGCTTGGACATTGAGTCTTACTCAATATTGTTCCTCTTTGAATAGGTACGGTACCTTCCTTAGAGTTTTCCACCTTGAACCATTTCAAGATCTTATCAATGTATGCACTTTGATTCAAACCTATCAACCGCCTTGATCTATCCCTATAGATCTTTATTCCCAAAATATAGGCGGTTTCACCAAGATCCTTAATGGAAAAACATCTTCCAAGCCAGGCTTTTACACCCTCCATGGTTGGAATGTCATTCCCAAATAGTAGGATGTCTTCGACATACAATACTAGGAAAGTGGTGATGCTCCCACTAGCTTTCTTATATACACATGCTTCATCAGCGTTTTTGATGAATCCGAATTTGATTATCTCTTCATCAGAATAGTGATTCCAACTCCTTGATGCTTGCTTCAATCCATAGATTGATTTCTTTAACTTGCATACTTTGTTAGGATGTTTTGAGTGACAAAACCTTCAGGCTGAACCATATAGACATCTTCCTCAAGATATCCATTTAGAAAAGCAGTTTTGACATCCATTTGCCAAATTTCATAATCATAATGAGCAGCTATGGCAAATAATATCCTAATAGACTTTAACATCGCAACTGGTGAGAAGGTCTCATCATAATCACCCCTTGAGTTTGAGCAAAACTGTTGGGCATTCTACCTTTGAAGAAATTGAATATTTCCAATATTATTAAAGTTGAAGACTTGAAGAACAAAAGCAACAAAAATATTAGTTTAGGGTTATTTTGTAATTATTGTAATTGCTAGATTAGTATATATAGCAACATATATCAATCACGTGAAGGTGAATAATTCTCCACCAAGGGTGGGAATTAACTCCATCAACAATATCATTATATCATCATGTTACATGTATGATGATTTCAACATCATAGCAATAAACATCAAACATTAAACACATCGTGTTCATCATGTTCATCATCATTATTATATTTTAGCATAGAATCATTCATGTTTTATTATCATCAATATGAATCCTAAGATCCAAGCTCATTGTTCCCATTCATATCAGGAACACACAATTGGTATCAGAGTCAGAGTTGATGGATTCATATTGATTTTGATGAGATTTCATGGTTAGATTGCTAAAATTATTGAAGATCTGAAGAGAGCAATTCAACAATCAATTCAAGAATACAAGATCTGATGTGGAACTTGTTCACAACCGCAATTGCCAAGGGATGAATACGGTTTTGTCCTGGTCTTTGTTGTCCCACTCGTGGAAGGAACGGTTGCGCCAGTTGGTTTTGCAACATGAAGAAAAGGCAGCCGAATAGGGTTATGGCCGAATGAGGATGCCCTAATTAGGGTTTGCCGAATAAGGGGCTGCTGAACCAATGTGGCATTTGCAGCCATATTAGGGAGGCTAAATTAGGGTTTGCAACCTAGGATTGCAAATGGCCTCGTGAACACCATTAGGTATGTTACTTGGGCTCCATCATTAAAACAAAAAGAAAAGGTGGACTCGAATTTGTTTGTTTGGGCCGCCAACATCAGAAAGAAAAGGTGGACTCAGATTTAATTGTTTGGGCCGCCAACATCAAAAAGAAAATATGGATTAGGGTTTTAGCTTAAACCTATGATAGCAAGCTATAACCACAAATCAAAAAAAGATTGGCTGTTATAAATTTTTGAAGATTTTGTTTCCGCATCAACAACGACATACTTAGCTTTGAAAATCTATTCAACAAAATCAACGTCAAGCTTCAATTCACATCGGAAATCTACAATTTTAGGGGAGTATTGTTGGGCATTCTACCTTTGAAGAAATTGAAGATTTCCAATATTATTAAAGTTGAAGACTTGAAGAACAATAGCAACATAAATATTAGTCTAGGGTTTATTTTGTAATTATTGTAATTGCTAGATTAGTATATATAGCAACACATATCAATCATGTGAAGGTGAATAATTTTCCACCAAGGGTGGGAATTAACTCCATCAACAATATCATTATATCATCATGTTACATGTATGATGATTTCAAAATCATAGCAATAAACATCATACATTAAACACGTCATGTTCATCATGTTCATCATCATTATTATATTTTAGCATCGAATCATTCAAGTGTTATTATCATCAATATGAGTCCTAAGATCCAAGCTCATTGTTCGTGTTCATATCGGGAACACACACAAACCTTTTGCTACAAGTCTAGCTTTATAAGTATCCAAGTTTCCATGCATATTGGTTTTCTTCTTGAAAACCCACTTACTTCCAACTATCTTGGAGGTAAGAGGTGGTTCAACCAAGTCCCACACTTACTTCCAACTATCATGCATGGATTGCATCTCAACGTTCATAGCTTCAATCCATTTATGACAATCCAATTTGGACATTGCATCATGATAGGTGGTTGGTTCATTGGAATTTACCACATAGCATCCATCTACGAAAAATCCATATCTTTCAGGTGGATTACTAATTCTACCAAATCTGCGAACATTTTGTGTACTTTGATCAACCACTTGATCATTCTCAACATCCTCGTGTTGAGTGCTAGTATCAACCAAACGTGTACCATTTTGTGGTTCTTGATCCTCCTCAAGATCCACAGTTCTACCGCTAGTTCCTTCCGTAAGGAACTTAGCTTCTAAGAACTTAGCCTTCTTGGCAAGAAACTCCTTTTGTTCCAATCGATCATAGAAATAATATCCCAAAGAATCTATGGGATTTCCAATGAAGATACACTTAGTGGAACGACTTTCTAGCTTGTTTGAGGTGGGAGTCTTAACATAAGCCTCACAACCCCATACCTTTAAAAATGACAGTGATAGAACCCTTCCATGCCATATTTCAAAAGATGTCATTTCTACTTTCTTGGTTGGGGCCATATTCAAAATACGGGCCGTAGAGAGCAAAGCGAAACCCCAAAATGATAGAGGCAATGAGCTTCTAGCCATCATAGATCGAACCATATCTATAGAGTTCGATTTCTCCGCTCGGACACACCGTTATGTTCTGGTTTTCCAGGTGGAGATAGTTGTGAGACAATACCACAACTTCTAAGATGATCTCTAAAAGCATCACTTAGGTATTCACCTCCTTTATCGATGCGGGGAATTTTTATTTTCTTGTTGAGTTGATTTTGTACTTCATTTTGTAAGATTTTGAACATTGCAAAAGCTTCATCTTTGTGTCTTAACAAGTACACATAATGTGAATCCAAGGATCACAATAAGGAATTATCAGTGTTGGTCGTAGTCAAGTCAACGTTTGCAGAATCAACATTGTCTTGGTTTAATTCTTTTCTAGTAAAATTCAATATCAATAACGATTCAAAGAAACACACTAAAAGAAACACAATTAATGAATAATATGTATTTCATTAAAACATGTTAATGATTACAAATAATGAATGAATGATATAAAATTTTGTGATCAATGATGTTACGACTGCTCGGGTTGATTGTGAGATTTGATGTGATGTTTGCTGTTTTTGGAATTGTCAAATTGCTATTGCTATTGTTTTTGAAGCCGTCGTTGATTCGAAACCTAGGATCCATTTATATAGAAAATGACGTTTCTGTTATAGGAAACACCGGATCTCTTGGGATTTGAAATGTTTTTGTTAAGGAATCATCGGATTTCTTAGGATTCGCATAACTGCCTTGTTGACTTGTTGACTTGTAACACTTGTATTATACAAGTGTTTGGACTCCGCAGGAATGGTGTCTTCCGTAGGAGTTTTGTTCTTCCGCAGGTCTTGTTCTTCCGAGGCAATCTTTTTCTTCCGAAGATGTTTTGTTCTTCCGAAGCAATCTTGGTCTTCCGAAGCTGTTTTGTTCTTCCGAAACTATCTTTGTCTTTCGAAGCAATCTTGTTCTTTCATCCTCAGTGCTGGTTGTTCATCCGCAAAAGATCTTTGGATGCATTTTACTTGTAAGAACCATATCTACAGAAGAACAAAATGTTCATCTGTAGATGTTTCTTACACTTGGTCAATTTCAGAGATTGATAAAATATAATGTTTATACCTGCAACCATACATAAATCAACACATATATAAATGGGTTAACCTATTTATATAATGAATACACAATAATGAAATACAGCCAATCATTACAGATATTAATTCAAGTACTAAGCCTATACAAAATGGACTAGATCTACTAATCCAAGAACTCACAATACTCCCCCTTAGGTTTAGATACTTGTAATCAATTCTTCAAAACTGAAAGCTCCTTTAATCTTGAAACCATTTTCTTGTTGAAATATGATACAGCATCCTTTTGATCATCGTATTTGTACTTGATCTCCATTGTGCATATCCTTTGAAGTATCTCAAAACTCAACCCCAATACATCTTCTTCAGTGGTGAGGTTTCTACGACACATTGGTTGTTAACAATCTCCAATTTATCTTCTTTTGATATTCTCAGTTCTGTTATATCTTCAATGTTAGCTCCCTTTAGCATCCTAACATTATATCTTCTTCTTTTTTATGCTTTTCCATGCAGCTTATCCACAACTTGTATCATATGAATGTATAAGCATAAATCATTTGAGTTTTTTCATTTGTCAGCTTTGGGAAGAATTTATCATGTAAGAATGATGTGTAGCTTGGATGAAGCATTTTGATCTCTATAGGGTCGAAGATTCTTATTTTGTCACCTTTCCTACCATCAGCATTCCTCAGCAACACCATTTCTTTTGTTTTCTCAACATATCCCCACTCGGTTATGGAAATAGTGTATTGATTTCTTCCAATGACTTTGATGGCTATTGTTTTCCTACTAGAACAACCAACTCTCCTTAGAACTTCATCATCAACTAATGAGCAAGAGTTAGTGCCTGATCTTTTCTTTCTCTCTAATCTTCTTTTGTGCTTAATATCCTCTCTTTTTGCTTCTCTAATCACATCGTCTTTGAATTTTGTCTTTAACTTTCCCACTAAAATAGATAAATCTCTTCCCCTTGAGTGAATTGGATAATTAGACATTGTAAGATTCTGTAGATCCTTGATGTCTTTCTCATGAAGTCTCAGTACTGCCTCTGTATCATGGAAATATTAAATTCTTCTGGAGGTTCTCTTTATAATTGCACAATCCCAGTCTGGATCAAATTTCCAAGCCATAATCCTATTCTCTTCTTCAGAACTGGGGGTTATGATATGATCATATAGCTCTATGAGAGTTGATTTCTATTTAGTGATCTCTCTGACATTTGTCCCTAATGGCCACACTTTCCCAGGAATGACTGCCCTTGGTCTCTGATCAGTGTGTCTTTGCCTTTATGTTGATCTTTAGATTCACAGTTATAGGATCAGCAAAGAGTTTGCTTTATTTCTCAAATGATGGGTTTGGAGCTTTAGTTCTGAATCTGACTCCAGTATCAAGTTCAACATTCATTACATGTTCCATCATTCTTTTTAGTTCACCAACACTTCTTCCTTTATGCCTATGAGCCTTTTAATTGTGTCCCTGAAGCCAACATACCATATTGTACTTAGTGAGTTTAGCAGTGTCACAATGGCCTAGATCTTTCTTGATTTTCTGAATGGCTTGAAAAGTGGTGAATGCTTCATAGTCACAATTTGGAATTATGAACCTAGCAAGCTCAAACTCTTTCATCATATCTTTCATCTCAATCAAGTTCATTCTTTCAACCATGTCAAATAGGAACCCATGATTGATCAGGGTCATAAACACAGATGACTCGGGCCTCTCTTCCATGATACCTTTTGTTGTAAGAAGAAAATCAGTCTTTGATTCTTCTTGAGCTTTGTTAGGTTCATCTTTAATCAGCTCTTTCCATTCAGCATCACTCTCAGATTCATCAATAGCAGCTTACTTTGATGTTGAATTTTCCATAGAAGGATTGTGCTCAGAAGATGTATGCCTTGACCGTTTAGGAGAATCTTCAACATTGATTACTTGAATCTTTGTTGAGCCTAAATACTTCCTCTTCCTTGAGTATTGAATGAGTTGCATAGAAGATTCTGCAGGTTTCTATAGTTGGTTTGATTCAAGAGCACATATCTTCATCTTCAGTTCACCAATCTCTTCTTCTTTTCTTCTTAACAAAGCTAATTGATCATAGAGAGTGTCATTCATTTGATCAATTTTCACTGTTAGCTTCTCATTTTCTTCTTTCTCTTTCTTTACTGCTTCTTTGAGTTTAGAGTCTTGTTGAACAAGGGCATCAATCACTTCATTATTGCACACGTCATCTTCTCTCAAACTTTTGATTCTTGATTCTAGTCGCATCAGCATTTCATCCTTTCTTGCAATTATTCCTTTCAGCTCCTTAATCCTTTGCTTTTTGAAGTTAGACTTCACTACAAGCTTGTTGTACTGTGCCATCAAATAACTTTTGCTTAAAGGAATGTCATTATCACTCAGATCATCTTCATTGTATGCAATCACATCAACATAGTTTGCTTCTTCTTCTCCTTCTTGATGTTGAGAAGCAATCTCATCATCTTTCACTTCTTTATGGGCTACACTTGCTCAACATGAATTGGCATTAATAGCTTGATCTTCGAGGTTCTTGATATGGTTGCTGTTGTTGTGTTGATGGTTAGTGACTGGAGATACTGGTTTAGTTTAATTTGGGAGTACAGGGGATTCAGTTTTGGATAATGACAGTTGAACTGTACTTGCTTGTGAGGCTAACTCTGTCACCTCAGTGTAAATGCTCTCAGTGGCTGAATTTTATGCATTTGGATTGTTGATAAAGTTGCATTAAAGCTGATTTGGTGATTGAGGGTGGATTGGAGAGATTGGTTCTGTGTTTTGGCTGGCTGGTGATTATGGTTCGGATGTTTATTGTTGATGTGGTGATTGATGATGAATTGGAGAGATTGGTTCTGTGTTTTGGCTGGCTGGTGATTGTGGTTAGGATGGGGATGGATGAGGTTGCTGATGTATGGGTGATATATCTGGTGAATGAATGTCTTGAACAAAGTTGGTTGGAGAGTTCTCTTGTTGATCTTCCCACACAAGGTCTTGAGGAATATTTGCAGTAGCATCAACCACATGTGCAAACAGGGTCATGTCTCCTCCTTCATATTTCCCAGATATTTTATTCAGTACTGATGTGCCAAGGTGTGCTTGAACGAACACACCACCATCCACAGTAGTTCCAGGCAGATCAGCATTAATGATCGGTTGCAGAAACATTGGAAACATATACATCTTATTAGCCTTCTGCACTTTGATATGATTACATAAGCAGTTGAAGATGTACTTTGAGTAATTGTAGGTTCTTCCCTCAAAAACACCAATAATCCCACAAGAGATATGCCTTGAAAATCTATCATGACCAGAAATCTGTTTGAGTTGCACTTAAGATAAGTGTGGCAGAGAAATCTGTATGGCTTGTAGAGTCTTCCTTACTTGATTTCTCCCTTCTCAAAATCACCATCATACCCCATCATGAGAAAAACTTTCTCTATGTATTCATTGTCGAATACATCAGGATGACCAGCTTCTACATCTCCTAACTCGAGAACCATTCTTATTGTCTGTTCATCGACTCTCAATCTTTGACTCTTCACATCAACCATAATAACTTGGCCATCTTCTTCTATTTGTCCAGAGTTCCAAAAATCAGTGGTGTGTGATTGATGAATCACAGGCTCTGCTGATAAGGCATAAAACAACCTAGACCTTCTTAGATATCAGATAATTTCTTCACACCCTTCTAAAACAGGATCGTTAGGGTTTAAGAAGGCACACACATTGTGTTCTCTCGCAAATCGATTATCCATCTGTTCATAAGAAGAAGATTTCATTAGAATCACATTATTGATATGAGAATACGAATAGTTGTGAGAAAAAACAAGAATCAAACAGTTCATTCTTGAATATTATGACATGTTTTACCTTGAAAATAGCTGATTAAGAACACAGATGTATGTTTGTTTAATGATTTTGATTTGGTAGAATTTGAATGTTATAAAAGGGGGAAAAGTTTGTTGAGAGTGTGTTTTTCCAGGTTTGAAAAGGTGAACTGAAAAAGGGAATAATCATGTTTGAAGTCAAACAACATCATTTATACTCTCAAACACCTTAATTTTCTCACATTAATGAAGTGGGACCCTCAACAAATTCTTCCGCAGATCATCTACGGATGACTTAACGACATCTGCTGATGAAATATCACTTACATTTTCACAGATTACCAAACTATGAAATTAAACTATATTTGATGATCTTTGCTCATCCGTATTTTATCAATCTACGGATAAACATTTAAATTTTCAACACTGTAGCTTGTGCTAATGCTTAAGACGGCATAGTGCTTTGAAGTATTGTTGTATGGTCCAAGTCCATTGCTTAGAACCATTTATTGTTGTTGGACCTTGTTGATTTTGTATACATGACAATTTAGCATAAGAAAGTTAAAAAAAATTAAGGAAAATGTCATGTATCAGGAGCTAAGATGGTGCTCAGATTCCAATTCCTCCAAATTGATATTGAAATAGACAACGCTACTGATTGACAAACCAATTGATATTGAAATAGACAAAGCTGCTAATTGATAAACTTAACTTCATGTATTTCTACTCCCCCTAAATTTGTGACTAATGATGACATTAAGCATTTATCAAAAATTTCTAAGAAGAATAACATGAGTGACATTTAATTGTATGATGATGAGCAAACATATATACACATATGATGGGATCATACTATCATACTAATCCTCTTCCTGATGAGTTATTTTGTTGAATTGATACCTGAACAAAGTTCTGATTGCAAGTATATTGTCCACTTAAATCCATACAAGAGCTCATGTATCAACTAGGCATGCTATTTATCATGTTTTCAGATTGATTTGGAAATAACTTTTACGGGCTTCACAATTGATTCACAAAGATTTTGTCCTCCCTTTGCAAGTCAAATCATCATTTATCACACTTAAAGACTATGTACTTTAAGTTATAAGTTCTATCTTGAGATGCATTTGGCATCTCATTAATGGAATGATGTAAGAGCTCTAGATTAATATTCAATTGATCACATAGGATTCTTTTGAGAGCTTAGATATGATCATTATCAGGTCAACAGGTCTTTACTCACGTAAAACAGAGATGCCTTTAACCCATTTCTTTGTTCACACAAAACAGAGGGATGATAAGGATCATGATCTTTTCACCTTTTCTAACTGATATTCAGTATGGTGATAATACACCCAGGTCTTTGTTAACACAAAATAGAGGGAGTATGATTTGCAAAGATAGATATTATAAAGTGTTAGTACATAGTGTGTTTAGATGAGTGATTTGGTCACAATAGAATAAGACTTACTTTGTATTCTCAAAATGAAGTTTCCCACAAACCATCACATTGCATTTTGTTTGCAATGCACTCAGTGTAGTTTCCACTCAAGATGAATCTACTCACATATCAAGAAACTTGCTTAGATTTATTATTAATTTATGAATTCAGGAATAAGCAAAGATATAGTGTACTATCATTCCCATGCATATGTCATGCTGAAGTATCATTAAACACAGTGTTTTGTTGTTCAAATTGATTAATCTAAGTTAATCATGCCTAGAGACTCAATTAGAAAATTAAATATGACTGAAACAAAGGCTTTAGTGAATAAATCACCAAGCTAATTTGTTGTATCCACTTTCACTAACTTAATCAATCCCTTTTCTGAGCAATCTCTCAGAAAATGATATCTTATCTCAATATGTTTTGTTTTACTATGTTGCATAGGATTAGCAGTTATAAACATGGCAGCAGAATTGTGTATGTAAATTGTTGTTTGAAGAAAGTTGAAACCATAGTCAAGCAATTGGTTTTGCAACCAAAGGACTTGAGAGCAACGAGCTGAAGCAGCTATGTATTCAGCCTCAGCTGTGGATACAGATACGTTTGTTTGTTTCTTGCACTGCCATGATACTAGTCTTGGTCCGATGAATTGACATCCACCAGTTATTGATTTTATGTTACTGTTACATCCACCATAGTCACTGTCAAGTATGAGTAGAGTGTAAAGTCACCATCCTTTGGATACCAAAGACCAAGTCCTGTTTTTCCTTTGAGGTATCTGAAAATCCTTTTTACATCATTCAGATGAGACTCCCTTGGATCAGATTGGTAACTAGCACACATACACACACACAGCAAACATAATGTCAGGTCTACTGGTAGTTAGATACCTAAGAGAACCTATCATCGATCTATATAATTTTTTATCAATAGATTTTCCTGAAGGATGAGGAACAATCTTTTCAATTGTTGATGCTGGTGTTTTGCATGAGGATACTTCAGCAAGATTGTATTTCTTCAAAATTTGATGTATGTATTTTTCTTGATTGATGAATATCCCATCTGGTTTTTGATGAATTTGAAGGCCAAGAAAGAAGGTTAATTCACCCATTGAACTCATCTGAAATTCAGATTTCATCAGCTCTTCGAATTTACACACAATTTCTTGTTAGTTGAGTCAAATATAACGTCATTAACATATATTTGAACAACTAAGAGATCTTGATGTTCTTGTTTGAGAAAGAGTGTCTGATCAATGGTTCCTCTTTTGTAGCCATGCTTGAGCAAGAAAGATGATAGTGTTTCATACCACTTTCTTAGTGCTTGATGAACACCATACAAGGCTTTATCTAGTTTGTATACCCTATGTGGATAATGAGGATCTTCAAAACCGGGGGGTTGTGACATATCCACTTCCTCATCAATTCTCCCATATAGGAATGCACACTTGACATCCATCTGATACACAGTGAACTTCTTATATGATGCATAAGCTAGAAGCACTCTTATGGCCTCAATTCTTGCAACTGGTGCAAAAACTTCATCATAGTCCTTCTTCTTGAGTGTATCCTTGTGCAATCAACCTTGCTTTGTTTCTTACAATAATCCCTCTATCATCCAGTTTGTTTTTGTATAGCCACCTTGTTCCAATAGGATGTTGACCTTCAGGCAAATCAACTAGAGAACCTACCTTTTGCTTTCTAATTTGTTGAAGCTTTTCTTGCATAGCTTTAATCTAACTGCTGTCTTTTAAAGCAGCAATGATGTTTGGAGGGACTACTTGAGAAAGAAAACAACTAAAGACACAAAGGTTGGTAGTACCACTTTGGCTCCTTGTAGTTCACTTTGTAGGATCTCCAATGATGTTGTTGACCGGATGAGTCTTATGCATTCTCATTGATGGAGTTGATTCAACTGGCATAGATGATTCCAGGTTAGTCATTTCCATTGCTTCAGACTAACCCAACCTAGGTTGAGAGTTTAGAAAATAGTCAAAATGTTCAACATGAGGAGAAGTATCATGAGTGTCTTCTGTATGGGCTGTAGCAGCATCTCCAGTATCTATTTGCTCTTCCATAGGAACTTCTCCAGAACCATTTTGCTCTTCCGCAGAAACTTCTCCGGAATCATTTTGCTCTTCCGTAGAAGTTACAGGAACTTCTCCGGAATCATTTTGCTCTTCCGTAGGAGTTACATGAACTTCTTCGGATGATAAGTGAGGACTTGAAACATTTCCAATGTTTGTTGTATTCACTTGAGAGCATGGATCTATTGAAAGGACAACATTCACATCTCCGGATGCACCATGTTCATTTCCACATGTAGTGTATGTAGTTGCTGCTGATGTGTTTCCACCCAAGGATGTGTGTATCCTTGGAGGATCGGCAGATAATGTTACTTGAGTAATATGAGGGGAACAAATGGATAACATACTTCATCAGATCCTGCAGTGTTCAAATGATCATAGTTAAATGATTTAGTTAGAGCATCTATGTCAAACAACCATGATGAACCTTTAACGACCTTAGTAAATACATATTCATCAAAGGAAACATTAGGAATTTCTTCCACAATGTTATGTTGTGGAATATAAATCCTAAAAGATTTAGATGTTGAAGAGTATCTAACAAAGAAACCATCATATGCTTTTTTAGAAAATTTTCCCAATGACTTTTTTATGTTTAAAACAGATACATGACATCCAAAGACTTTAAGATATCCAATGTATGGTTTTATTTTTAACAAGAGCTCATAAGGAGTTTTGTTATGTTCGTTGACAATTAATGTTCTGTTTTGAACATTGCATGCAGTATTCACAAACTCAGCCCAAAATTGATGGGCAATTGTGAATCAGCTAGCATTGTTCAGTTGATTCAATGAGCGTTTTGTTTCTTCTTTCAGCAACTCCATTTTGTTGTGGAGTTCTTGGTGCACTGAATTGCCTTGCAATACCTTTGCTCTTGCAAAAGGAATCCATTTCAAAATTGACAAATTCAGTATCATTATCACTCCTAAAAATTTGAACTTTTGTATCAAGTTGATTCTCAATCTTGATCACAAAGTCCATTAATGTTTCTGATGTTTCATTTTTTTGTTTTAAGAAAAAGACCCATGTGAATCTTGTGAAATCATCAAATATTACCAAACAATATTGCCTTTCCAATGCTCATCACACTGGTAGGACCAAATAGATCCATGTGAAGCAATTTGAGTGGTGTAGTATTAGTATTGATAAATTTGGATTTATGTGACACTCTATGTTGTTTTCCTTTGTAACAAGAAGAATAGTGAGTTCAGTAATGAAACTCTTTGTTTGGCAATCCAATGACAAGGTAATTTTTCACCAATTTATTCATATTCTTCTTGTTAGAATGGACAAGCCTTCTATGCCATAATTGAGATACATCTTCTAATAGCTTAGATAGAAGGCATGTTTCATGTTTTGTGAGTGATTTGTTATTCATATCCAAAACATAAGTGTTTCCTTTTCTTGCTGCTTTGAGGAGGATCCATTCTTCTCGAACATTAAATCCTAGCTTAAATTATACTTAGTATTATTAAACAATGTGGTATAATTTTGATCACAAATTTGTGACACACTTAGTAATTATACTATAGATTTTCACAATAATTTACTTTCTCAAATTTGAGCACACCATTTGTTATCATTCCTTCACCAACAACTTTACCTCCCTTTTTATCCCCACCAAATGCCACATAAGAAGCATTATTATGTTTGAAGTCATGGAGAAGTGAACAGTTTCCTGTCATATGACTGGAACAACCACTGTCAACATACCACTTGTTGTCAGCTCTCCAATATTATTCCTGCATTCAGAACTAGATCAGTTAGAATTGACAACCCAAATCTTAATGATCTTGGGTTGTAAACAATGTCTAAAATTGTTACTCCTTCAAGAACAAATCTTGAAGTTTCAGTTATAGTTTTCGTTGATTCATTCTGATTTGTTTGAGATGAGGATGATTCAGTTGAATGGGATGTTCATGAATTAGGTTCTTGTTTCTCAATTTCTTCTTGATTCAACTTAATTTTATTCATTTAAGACTTTGGTTTTGATAATGAAACTTTATGATTAAGTGTCTCATAATCTTTTTTTGTGAATGAGGTATATGAATTCCCTTTTCAAATTTATCAAAGAATGCATCATCATCCTTTGATTCCTTAACAGTCAAATCTACCCTTTTGTGAGGTGTTTTTGACTGCTGGACAGTTGGTATTTTCTTCAATGGATGAGCACTTGATGATGTTTTGTCCTTTGATTTTGACTTTCGTTTCAGTTCAGACTTCTTTAGTTTTGAACCCTTTTCACAATCAGTAGATTGAGTATCTGATTCAGACTTATCTGATTTTTTCTTCTTTGTGCCTTTTGTCTTGTTCTTTTTGTTGAAATGGCATTCTTGAGTGGAATGGTTATTTTTGTTGCAGATGCTACTAAAGTAACAATCTCCAGTATTGTGATTTTTCATGTAAACACCATTTGCAATACTTTTCATCTGATTCTTTCTCCAAATCAATTTTATGGTTTACTAACTTTTGATGTTGTTCTTTCTTCTTCAGCTTTGGATGTGCTTCTTCTTTTTCCACTTTATTCATCTTTTGATTGTTTGTAGCTGAATTCCTCTTCCATAGATCATCTACTGAATCATCATTGACTTCTGCTGAAGTTTTCTTATTCCGTAGATCTGGTACAGGAAAGAGGTCCTTCTTCCCTTGATGTTCTGCTGATTCCTTTTTATTTCCTTTTTACTTGGATCTCTCTCTTTCCTCAGTAGAAACAGATTTCTCATTTATTTTCTTGGAAGAGGCTTGTTGCTCATTTAGTTCTTGAAGACCTTCATTCAACTGAGCTATTCTCTTGCAAATGGTCTTGAGCATGTTTATTTGTTTAGGAGGGTCTGACAACTTTGTTTCTTCAAGCACTTTTGGAAATATTTGTTTCAAACACAACATTCTTACCCTTATTTAAAAATCAGCATCATGTTCAACAGAATCATCCAAGTCATCTCATTCATCTAAGTTGAATTCTGAATTAAATTGATTAATCTTTTTTGATTCAGAAGACTCAGTTTCATTCACCTCATTAACAATGTTTTGTTGATTTGAGCTAGTTCCTATCTTGGTGCTAGGCACAAAATGTTTTGACAGATTATTTGTCATTGATTCAGGCAAAGAAACATAGTTATTGTTAAGAGGAGGTGCCATAGCATTGTATCCCAACCCAGACCTTTTCTTTGATTCAATATGGGAATTTAGTAATTTCTCATATTGCTGAGATGATAGATGATATTTTGAAGCTTCACTTCAGTTGATGCATGATCAGCCATAGATTTGGTTAAGGAAGTGGTCAGATGCTCAACCTGTGCTTTCAAGTTGTAATTTTCAGAAACAATTTTGTCTAAATCTTTTTGCAAAGAGTTAATTTTAATTTGACATAGTTTATGTTCTCTTACATGAGATTTATTCAAAATCATTGTTTCTTTAACTTTATTAGCTAATTGTTGAGCATGAACTCTATATCTTTCTACTTCCTCAACACATATTGATGAACATAACCTATCTCTTACCTTACTTGCCATGGGTGGAACCTTGTTTTCCATGTGAGCCATTAGAGCTTGATTTTCTTCTAAGCCTTCCTTCTCATACACACTCCAGTCATATGTTCCATCTTGAAGAATGATCAGCCCAGAGTCTTTAGAGTTGCTAGTTTCTGCTGATGAATTCGTGGCTATTGGGGATGCGTTGGTCAGTTGTGGCTGTCTAAAACATCGTTGAGAGTATGAGGGTTGTTTGGCCTGATGATTCTGATGTTGTGTTGTGTCAGAATTTTGTTGATTGCATTCTCTAGAAAAGTGTCCATAGAGATTGCACTTGAAGCATCGTACCTTTGATGTATCAAGCCACTATACGTGACGATTTAGTTGCAGCAGTCAAATTCTTATTTCTTCTCAAATATTGTTTGGCTCTATATGCAATCACTGTCATTTGCCATTGTAGATCCATTTCCTCCACTACATCCGGAGGAATTTCTTCCAAATATTTTTGGCACATGTTGGCAGTGGGCAATGTACTTCCTAGGTAAGCTTGAAAGCTTGAACCGAAGGCTGCAAAAGCTGCATTCTGTTCTTCATAGTCTAGAATGACAGTGACAGACTCTCATTGATTGTTGGATGATGGTTTTTTAGAAGATTTGTCTCTTTGATCATAAGATCTTTCTTTCTTTTTTTTTAATTACTTTGAGAAGATTTCTTAGGAGGTTTTGAAGCATAAAAACTCACTTCCTCTTCATCTTCACTCAAAGTACAAGAGTTATCACCATTATTACTAGACATGAAAGCACTTCTAGCACTTCTTGTTTCTTTAAAGTGATATGGTGATACATGAGTTCTTATACTCTTGTTTCTTGATTTCTCATCCAGTTCAAGAGCCTCAACTTTAGCCACTAGAGTGTCTAGACCGACTGCTTTGAGATCTATGGTATTCTTGAACATGGATACAGTTTGCTTCCAACTTTCTGGTAAAGTATGGAGCATTTTCTTGTTTAATTCCTCATTTGTCTATTTCAACTCCAGAATGTTCATTTCTATGACAAGTTGCATAAACCTATGCAGTTGTTGAGGAATTTATCCACTCTCGATATGATGAAAAGTTTCATATTGTGAACGAAGGGTGTCCTTCCTAATGCTTCGGATTTTATCACTCCCTTCATAGAGTGTATGAAGAATCTTCCACAAGGAATTTGCTCTTTTATAGTTTTCACATCTGATTAATATTTCTTCTCGCAAAGCCATACTAAGCAAGCTATATGCTTTGATATCAACTTTAACCTTCTTAATATCATGAGGTGAATGATCTTTTGTTCTTATGGGTTGATTGTTGTCATTATAATCCGGCCCAAGGGTGGGTGGAATATAGGACCTTCAGTTATCAAGCCCCATAAGTCAGAATCTGTATAACTTACATGATTCCTAAACTTGATTTTCCATGATTTGAAGTCTGCTTTTGTTTCCAACTTCGGTGGTTGGTAAGATGTTCCACTGAAGTTGCTCATGATGTTAGTTAATGAAAATGATCAATAGGATGTGCTATTCAATTGATTTGAATATAGATACAAGTTAATCTAATAGAGTTCTGTTGAACGACAAACAAGTTTCAGACAAATTCCTTTTAAAGACAGTAGATTTAATGAGTTAAAACTGACAATCTACAAAATTCAAAGAATTAAACACAACTAACACTGATAGATAAATTGATCTAAATCAATGAGCACTTGGCTCTGATACCACCTGTGAATCCAAGGATCACAATCAAGAATTATCACTGTTGGTCGTAGACAAGTCAACGTTTGCGGAATCAACGTTGCCTTGGTTTAATTGTTTTGTAGTAAAATTCAAAATCAATAACGATTCAAAGAAACCTACTAAAAGAAACACAATTAATGAATAATATGTATTTCATTAAAACATGTTACTCATTACAAATAATGAATGAAAGATATAAAATTTTGTGATGAATGATGTGATGGCTGCTAGGGTTTGATTGTGAGATTTGATGTGATGTTTGCTGTTTTTGGAATTGTCGAATTGCTATTGCTGTTGTTTTTGAAGCAGTCGTTGATTCGAAACCAAGGATCCATTTATATAGAAAATGATGTTTCTGTTATAGGAACACTGGATCTCTTGGGGTTTGAAATTCTTTTGTTAAGGAATCATCGGATTTCTCGGGATTCACATAACTGCCTTGTTGACTTGTTGACTTGTAACACTTGTATTATACAAGTGTTTGGACTCCGCAAGAATAGTGTCTTCCGTAGGAGTTTTGTTCTTCCGCACGTCTTGTTCTTCCAAGGCAATCTTTTTCTTCTGAAGATGTTTTGTTCTTCCGAAGCAATCTTGGTCTTCCGAAGCTGTTTTGTTCTTATAAAACTATCTTTGTCTTCCGAACCAATCTTGTTCTTTCATCCTCAGCGCTGGTTTCATCCACACAAGGTCGTTGGATGCATTTTACTTGTAAGAACCATATCTACGGAAGAACAAAATGTTCATCCGTAGATGTTTCTTACACTTGGTCAATTTCTGAGATTGACCAAATATAATGTTTGTACCTCCAACCATACATAAATCAACACACGTATAAATGGGTTAA
Source organism: Flaveria trinervia (assembly GCA_025506515.1). Lineage (NCBI taxonomy): Eukaryota > Viridiplantae > Streptophyta > Magnoliopsida > Asterales > Asteraceae > Flaveria > Flaveria trinervia. Next base: position 84,536 of record JACCIX010000104.1, on the reverse strand, counting down.
CCTATATATATAATGAAAACACAATAATGAATTACAGCCATTCATTACACATATTAATTCAAGTACTAAGCCTATACAAATTGACTAGATCTACTGATCCTAGACCTAACACATAACCATATCAACTATACTCGTCGGTAAAGGTAACGAAGTATCTTCCATGGTACCTAGTCATTGGCATAAAAGGACCACATACATCCGAATTTATGATGCCTAATAATCTTTTGCCCTTTCGGACTTGCCACTAAAAGGTGCCTTCGTCATTTTACCTTGTGAACAAGATTGACATACATCGAATGAATCATGTTCATTTGCTTTTAAAAGACCGTTCTTTTGAAGTGTTTGTATGTGCTTCTTGTTTATATGACCAAGACGGAAATGCCAAAGATAGGTATCACTCAAATCCAATTTGAGTTTCTTAGTGGTGGTTTGGTACAATGAGCTATCATATAATGTGTTTTCACGAACCAATTCATAAATACCATTAATAGGAATAGCTTTAGATTAAAATATGCCATTTAAAGAAACATGAAATTCATTTTCAATAAATGACCAAACATAACCATATTGTCTTAATTGGGCAAGAGAAATAATGTTCCTAGTCAAACTAGGAGCCTACAAAATATTGTTCAAAATTGCTTCTAAACCATTTGGAAGCCTGAAGATGTAGTCCCTTTGGCCTTCAACTTGAACCTTTGCCCCATTCCCCATGTAGAGGCTTACATCCCCTTTCTTGAAGTCCTTACTTGTTTTGAACCCCTGAAATAAGTTGGAAATGTGAGCTCCACATCCGGTATCCAATACCCATGTGTTAGAGGATACTAAATTTAGATCAATACGAATTATGAAAATTGTACCTAAGGTTTGCCCTGCATCCCTCTTTGCTTGCAACTCTTTGAGATGACTGGGAAATTTCTTGCCCAATGTCCAATCTCCCCACACTTAAAGCATGGGTCATTTGAAGCAACCTTTTGCTTCTTCTCTGCTGGTTTTGGTGGTGGGGCTCTTACCACTCCCTTTCCCTTTCCCCTAACGTGCCCTTACCCTTGGCAACATTTGCCTTGGGTGCGGGGTGAGGCCTCTTCTTGTTCCTACCTTCATTGATGGTGAAAACGGGTGAAACCCTTTTACCCATGGCCGCCTTGGTAGTTTTGAGCATAGAGTGAAGCTCACTTATGTTCTTGTCCCACCCGTTCATGTTATAATTCATGACAAAGTTGTCAAATCTTTTTGACAAAGAGTTGAGGATCAGATCCATTGCCAACTCTTTCGAGATAGGACAATTCATCCTTTTGAGGCGGCTTATGTGGCTTTTCATCTTAAGTACATAAGATGAAACAGATTGGGGGTAGTCCATATGACACGCATGGAGTGCTCAAACCGTTTCAAAGCGCTCAACCCGTGCTTGTTGTTGGAATGTTTCCTTCAACTGGGTTATCATGTCGTATGCTCCATGATGTTCATACTCCTCATCTGAGTCATACTTGCCAACATGAGGCAAGACACTTGGACCAAGTCCTCAGTGTATTTTACCCAATTATTGTAGGCCTCCTCATCATTGTCATTAGGTTGATCGGGAATCGGATCGTCTAATATGTATGATCATTTCTCTTGCTTGAGAACAATTCTCAAGTTTCCAAACCAATCAATAAAGTTATTATGGTTTAGACGCTCCTTCTAGAGAATGGTCCTTAGTGATAGTGAGTGAGCGAACAAGATTTCATTGTTTTTGTAGAGATTAATGAAGAGGCTGATGCAACCTAAACATCTTAATTCTATCCTGCATGCGGCACAAGTGCATTAAAGAAGAAGCTTAGGAAGTTTCACACATGAAACAGAAAATACTCTAAGTGTGAAATCTTCTGAAGCCAAGACCAATATCTTCCAAAGCCAAACATGAAGTCTTCTGAATCCACAGAGACAAAGTCTTCCGAAGCTTCAAGTTCATGAAGACAGATTTCTTCCAAAGACTTTTAGTAACATGCTTTATCTGATGTACTGTTCCATAAAGCTGGACACCTTTCCGCTGCATCTCTGCAAGTCACCAACTTACATGACTTGGTGAAAAGGTCCATGCTTTTGGTAACTGTACATTGAGGTCTTGAGTGTGTAACTTTCTACTTTATGTACTTTATCCTTTTTGTAATAGATAAGGGTGTGAGCTATGGCATGTCATAGTCACAAGTCAAAAGGCAATCTGCCTTTTGACTCTACAATTGATTTTGTTTGTGTCCAGTCAATTGTATCCAGCTGGCTTTCAAAGTATAGCCGGCTGTAGGATGTAGTATAAGTATCTCATGTTCTTTTATCTTTCAATTATGCTTTGTAACACTTGTAATAGAACATAGACAAAGCAATATACTGCATTCTTGAAAACCATACACTTGTGTTCTTTGTCTTCTGTCTCTTGCATTACTTGTGTTCTTAGTGTCTCAACTTGGTTAATCCAGTTTATTGTTTGATCAAAGTTTAGTTAATCTTCTCATTGTGTTGTTGTGTTGTAACCTACACCCTTCAACGATCCTGTAGTTTTCATTATTGTTGGTGGCCATCTACAAGATATAACAAAGTTCAATTATAGTATTTTTGATATTGTTCATATTCTAATAATTAAAACCCTTTTTTAAGTGTCTTACACATTTTAAATTTCTAGAATCCAACGTTACATTTAAATAATGTTTAGGTGACCTTTATCCCATTATTTACTTTAACAAGGATGTCAATGTTTTGACAATTGCAAACCTTTGCAACTTGTAGGGCATGAGATCGACTTTAAAACATCATATGTATAGTCGGCATGTTTATCCCATCAACACCTTTGTAAACCATAATCTAGGTGATCCATTTAACATGGTTTGTAAATCAAGTCACCCTACTTGCACACACATGTGAGTTTTCCAACATAAGTGGTTAGGTGACCTTTATCCCACAAATATGGTATCCCCACCTCAAGTCACAAGTTCCTTTAAAATGGTTAGGTGACCTTTATCCCATTAAGAGTTTCCAAATGACTCAAGTGTTGTGCAAAGGATGGTGCTAAACTTGTTTATAAAAATAATTTTAAGTTTTCATAATCTTAGTTTAGAAAACTCTATGTACCTTATATTTGCATGCTTTCAAATACAAGGTACCCTATGGCTCACTTTTAATACAACCTCTTTTATTAAAACCATTAATCCTTTTAATAACCTTTTATTAACCACTTAATTATAAAGAACCATCAAATTTTCAACTTGTAAAGTTTGTTAATGAGTTTGTTAATGAGTTTGTTATGCATATCCAAATATCAACCAATCAATCAAACAACAAACATCCAAACAAGCAGAAACATACAAACATGAGTGCATAACCATAGCCAATAAGTTGACCACACTTGTTTGCCATCACAAGTGTTGTCATAAGGTCTTTCCTAAGGGTAGAGATGACACATTAAAATATGTCCATGAACTCCCACTTGAAACCACATCCAAATGCTTCAAGTGTCCATGTCTTTTGTGTTCTTCTTTGAGTCTTCATCTTGTGCATCTTCTTTTACAAAAATCATATCCTAATATAAATTTTCTAATAAAAGAAATGCACCTAATCTATTTATTACATAACCAAATGATTAAATAAATTACAACCCAAAATACAAAACACAAAATTACAACCCTTTCAAGAATCAAAACCAACACACATAAGGCCAAGGCTATGTTATGCACCAAAATATGAAACATATTCCACATCCAAGAACAACAATGAACCCCTAATTTTAGCCCTAATGTTTCAGCCAGCATAAACTAAAACTTTAAGGTTTGTCCAAACAACACAATCAACCATTTGATGTTAATTTGTAGGATCGGGTTTGTCACTTAGACACTTGGATTTCTCTTAAACTCACTTATAGAAACACTCAACTCAGATGAAGTAAAGTCTTTTACAATAGTTTATAATAATATAATAAGTAGTAAAGGAACACACAGAAATAAATTTTCAAGGCACTTGTATATATTACTTCTCAACTCAAGATATTACAAAACTCTTACAAGCATGATACATGAGTTACAATGAGGAACTATATATACTAGATCCTATAGCCAGATATACTTTGATACTAGCTGGAAACCTAAGACTAAAGCATATACTACAATGCTAAAGCTAAGGTATCTTAGATAAAGTATTATCTAAGATATGGTAGTCATGACATGTCCATGACTTACCTTTTGTCACCAACTAAAGATGGCAACTGTACTAACATAAAAAGGTAAATAGTGGATTAAAGTATTGTCAACTACATGGCTTTTGAGAAAACGCCATGCAGTATCTCTGAGATTTGCAGCGGAGTGTCAGGAAGACCATACTTATGTCCACTGGATAGTAGCAGTGTTTTCCGAAGGTAAGTTGGCTTCGGAAGAACAAGTTCCTTCGAAGCCACTTATACTTCGGAAGAGGCTTCTATATTTTCGAGGCTTGAGGACTTTTGTATTTCAAAAGTTGACTTCAGATCTTTCTTTCTAAGTCTTGAACTTCGGAAGTAGGTTCTTTGTCTTTGGAAGTTGGAATTTTTCCTTCGGATGTAAGTTTTACACTTTGTCTTCGGAAGAGCTCTTATTTCCTTCGGAAGTTCTAGACTTAGCTTCGGAAGTCCTTTATTTGTTGTACCAAAATCTTCTAAGTGACTTGGTTTTGGTTGCACCAGCCTTTCTAGATCCAACAAACTCCCCCTAGGCTGATGCTACCAAAACCTCACTTATTTCTGCTTCTCAAAGCTTTCAGCACCAGGGACAAAAGATATTTGTCTATCTCTTTGTTCTTCCCTGAAGTGGTGCTGAGAAGCTTGTACAAGTCATTGGTGGATAGGAGATCCAGTCTATCACTCTGAATGACATGTACCTTTTTTGTGTGCCCCTGAAAAGAGTTAGTTGACGGGAGTTATAGTCATACTCCCATCTAACTATGGATTCATGTTCAGGACCTTCAACCTTTTGTAAAAAGGCTTTGCCTTTGGTTTCTGATCCTTCCTTTCCTCCTCCTCTCTCAGTTTCAACTCTTCTTCAACCTTGCTTCTAGCAGTTAGCTAGGGCATATGAAGGCTGCCTAGATGATTTTTGATATGAGCAGCTGCATCAGAGTTTGAAAGGTTGGAGAATGTCTTCTCTGCTAGCTCAGCAATGTTAAATCTGCTTAAGTGTAGCAAAGATGAGGTACTCAGCCTGTTGAGCTCTCCTTTCTCTCTTTCAACAACAAAGTTGTGAGAAGAATCTTCGAACCTCCACTGGATGATCTTCTTTCTAGGTGCAAGAGGTTGTCTTGGCACCCAGTCGCTTTTCTTGGTATCCAGTACAGTCACCAGCTTTCTCCTTAACTTCTTTTCTTCCTCACTCAAATTGTCTAAATTGAGGCCAAGGAGATTTGCAGCTTGGTCTAATGTTGCTCTGGGTAGAGCAAGAAATTGATCTCTAGTGAGGGAACTTGAGGATCCGTCAACATAGGTCAAATTGACAGAATCCTCCTCACAGGAGATATCGCTCAAAGTTATGCATTTTATGAGCTTTGTCTTGACTGCCTTGAATTCTTCTAAGGAGATATGTTTAGAAGGCTGATGGGATGGTTTGATGGGTTGATGGGTAGGTTGACGTGTTTGGGTTCTGGCTAGAGTTTTGGGTTGGAGGATGTGTAGTTTAGGTGGTTGAGGTGAAGGGGTTGGTAGGGGTGATGGTGTAGGTTCAGGGGTGTATGGTTCAGTGGTTGGTTCGGTTTTGATGGGGAGTGAAAAGGGTATAGGTACAAGTTGTGGTTGGATTTGGAGTTTGGGTTGAGTGGTTGCTTTAAAGGTCATCCCCTGTCCCCTTCTATACATCTCCTTCCTCTTCCCCACCCGAATGTCAGCCTTAATCTCACTAACCTGTCGTTGGAGAGTCTTTGCTGACATAGGACCCGCCTGCCTGCCAGAGAAGCCATGAGCTTTGAGATAGCTCTTCATCCAGGCCTTCTCACCTATTTTCTTTGGAGCAGTCTGTCCTGCTTCCTCTTCCTTATTCTTCTTCTGTAATAGCTTTTACCTTTCAGCTCTCTTTCTCTCTTTCTCCATTTGATCTTACTCTTTGTTGAAGAGCCATAAGATCGTATCATTGTAATGTGGAGATAATTCTTCTTGAGAGAAACCTCTGGAGGTTAGGAAATTTATCCTTTCCCTCCTGAGTTGTAGATCAACTTGTTTTTCCTTTTTCTCCCTTTCATCTAAGGCCAAACTTGCTCCTTCTTCTTTTTGTTATTTTAGAAGCAATGTTGCCTTTTCTAGCTCTATTAACTCCTCTAATGGTAGGAGGAGTACATCTTCAGTTGCAGCTTCTAGACTAACAAGTAAATCGATAATCTTTACCCTTTTTCGGTTGTTGACCGCCTCCTGGTTGGCTGCAGCTGCTTTGGTACTTGCAGCTAGCAGTTTTCTAGTTGTCAGCCTACCTTTTCTTTTGAGTTTCTCCAACCTTTCTTCCTTCTGAAGTTGTTCTGAAGTCATCTTCCTCTTTCCTTTCATGTCTTCGTAAGTACTAGACTTTGGGGGTTCTTGGATGGAAGATTTAGGTTGGCTAGTAGAGATGGGAGCTGCAGTTAATGCTGATGTTAGAGCTAAAGGTTGGGTGAGAAAATCCTCCCTATTAACCTCAGATGCAAGTTCCAGGATTGCATCTGTGACTATTAGATCACCGGATAATGAGAATAGTCCTTCCGCAGCAGCAATCTTGACAGGATCAGCGATCACAAGTTTGATGTATTAGAGTTCAAGGCAGCGGAATAAGAATAGGAATTAGACAAATTGTAGCAAGAAGTCGATGCTTGTATGCATTAAGAGCACATACGGTTATAGCGAGAGAATATATTTCTGATTCAAGGAATGTTTATAGATATGGAATGTTTCTAATCAAATCATTCATTCATTCACGTCATTCATACTATTACAATAGGTTGTCACTCCTTATATAGAGTGCAACAAACACTGCTGTTATCACGGAAAGTGACAACTGGCAGATCTAATACAAAATTAACTAACTCTTAACAAACTACTGAAATGTTCACAACTACTGAGAACATATCAGAGTGTTAAGTACAAAATATAAAACTACTGATTGGAAACTACTGAAACTACAACGACTGAAGAACAAGCTCTTCAATCGTTTTACAAAACTACTGAAACATAAAACTACTGAAACTAGAAATATAAAACTACTGATATCACAACTACTGAAGAAGTACTCTTCAGCAGTTGTGACAAACTACTGACGCTTCAGTACTTGATCTTCAGACTTTGACCTTCAGATGTTTCATCAGCTGATGACTTCAGTAGATATCATCAGCTGATGTCTTCAGTCTTTGTCTTCAGACTTTGTACATCAGTTGTTGATCTTCAGCACTTGTAAAATCTTCAGCTGTTGTACTTCAGTACTTTGGTCTTTCAGCTTCAGCACTTGTGTTCTTCAGCTGTTGTACTTCAGCACTTTAGTTCTTCAGCTGTTGGAATCTTCAGCACTTGATCTTCAACTGTTGAAGTCTTCAGCACTTGTCAAACTGCTGATGAGGCTTTCAGCAGTTGTTGTGATACCATGTGGGACTTAGAGGTTTTCTGATCTTGGCTCATTGGTTCCTTTGTTCCAACAAATCTCAGCTTTGGAAGTTTGAAATTGTTCTTCCGAGGCTTTGAATTGTGCTTCGGAAGTCTGTGAAAATGCTCTGTCTGTCCCAACTGTTTCAGTTGCTGGGACATGAGTCCTTGTTTCCCCTTCGAAGTTAATCTTAGGTTCCACTTGGACCTTAGGTTGACCAACTTCATCAATAGTGATAGAAGGTGCATTTAACCTCTGAAGCTCTTGAGCTCCGAAGTAGATCACAGACATATTGGGACTTGGTTGTTCTATAAGAGATTCCAATAGGAACTTGTTAAAGAACCATTTGAAATCTTGGAGCATCCTTTGATCCACTTGAATGACAACTGGAGGAGGCTCAGGGAAAATTGAAGCTTGTTGCATAGGATATTTTGATCTCAAGGAAGTGAGAGCTTGACTTTGGGTTTCCTATTGTCTTTGACTTTGTCTCTGAACACTCTCCCCCTTTTTGGCAACATCATCCTAAGAGCTTGATGAGCTAGAGGAAGAGGTCAGGAGACCTGAGTTGGTACATGCCTAACAGACCTCTCAATCTGTTTCTTAACTAGTTTGGCCTTGAGAGTTTCAATCTCAAGTTGCTGAGTGGCAGACCTATCCTCTAAAGTCCTAACCTTGGATTCAAGATTTGAGACTTTAGAAAGTAGGTCTTGAATGGTAAGTTGCAGTCTTCCCTCATCTTCTTTTGAAGAATCACGGGGAGATAAGGTAACATACCTTGTATGTTCATCCTCACCACCAGGTACGGTTTCTTGCACCCTGGCTTCCCTTGCTCAAAGATGTCTCGTTCAGAGTCATCAAAGGGCATGGTTGCCATAGATTCAGTCTCAGTGATGTTACCATTGTCCTGAGGATCCATTAAGACTCCTTTAGTAGTGGTAGCTCAATCTACATGAGTCCCCTCCACATCAGTGGGACTCACCTTAGTAAAGGTTTGCTGATGGGGGCTAGAGATAAGAGGTCTCTCTGGGCTCTATTGATCCTTGAGAGGGTGTTGTGGATAAACTTCATTGCCCTTAAGAGACATAACCTCTTCATCAGCTCCAACTAAAAGGTCAGTAAAGGATATGGAAGTGAACCCAATGACCGGGGACTTTGATCAATGTCTAAAGGCATTGAGCCTATGATAGGGCTGTCTTTTTTGGCTGCTCAGGGGAGTATAGAGACTCACCCTGAGGGCTTTCAGCTTGGGTTTTGCGCTTATGGGTCTGAGACTGAGGAGACTCAAGACCCATATTGAGATCAATTGTGAAGGATGGTTGGACCTCAGGCTTAGTGGGAGCCCTTTGTTCCACTCTAGCCTTTTTTGGTAGAACATGAGGAGCTTGTTCAATCAGAGAAGATTGAACAAGGGTTCGTTTAGGACATCTCTCATAAGTAAAGGTAATGGTTGGAGAAGGTAGATTTGGCAAAGTGAGGTTAGTTGCTGGTGTGGGTTCATTACCTGTGGGGTTAACAGGGATATCACCATGAGCCATTGGCTCAATAATACCTGGAAGAAGTGCAGTATCTCTTCCGGTGAAGTTGGTGGACATTCTCTTCAATGTTTTCAAGATGGTTGGCCTCATTTGAGGAATAGTGATAACAGCTGCACAGACAAGCTTGCTCTAGTCCAACACGCAGTTGATTATGTGCTGGAGAAACCTGGGATACATGAAGAATGTGTCGTTTTGAAGATTTCCCATGAGGTTAATGAGCACAAATCTTGAATAGTTGAAGCGGAGGCTTTTCACCAACCCATGAACTACGCACCCAAGTTCATATGGGATTTGATCCCATCCCCTAGATTTATTTGACAAGCTATGAAGAACCACATGCAGTAGGAACTTCCATTTGTAAGACAAGTTAAATTTGTAGACAGTTGACCTGCTAACATCTCCACCATATCCCATTTGGAGATAAGAATTGTCCAAATCTGTTTTGGGGAATTCTGTTGGAGCACCCTCGTCATGAAGCTCTACATGCTCCCTGATGATCTGTTCAGAAATGACCAACTCCTGGCCACAGATGCTCGATCGAATGATACGAACCCCATTTATGGTTGCAATCTGACCATTTTCCCAAAATTCAGACATATGGTTTGAGTAAATTGGAGTTTACAGTTAGAGCGGTGTAGTAAGAAGATTGAGTTAGAAAGGAGATGATGTCTGAGAAGTCAACATCTCTTGAAGAATCAAGAAGTGCGACTTGGTTGTGCTGAGGGTTGAATGTCATTTGGAAAGGTGAATGGGGATGATTTGAGCCGGAGCAAAGTTAGAGAGGAGAAATTTCTAGGGCAGTAAAATTTGCAAGTAAGAAAATGAAATTGAGTAGTCGAGATTATTAAAAGATTATGGAAAGGTGGTAATGGGGGTAAGGATAAGGTGATGTGATGGTTTAGTGGAAGAAATGACAGTGGCGGTAAGGTTAAAATCAGTTAAATAATCTGAAATCATTAACAAAATCTTTGCTTTTTACAGTGTGGGGCCCAAGAAATTTACGTTACACAGTGAAATCTCTCTTCCGAGTGTAAAACATTTCCGAAGTTAACTTGTCTTCCGAAGGCAAATCTTACTTCTGAAGCCAAAACTTTGCTTCCGAAGGTTAGAATTGCTTTTGAATAGAGAATTTGTAACTTTTGGAAGTAGATCTGATATACAATCAATCACTTCTTCCTAGGCCAAAAACTCTTCCAAGAAGAAAGTTATCCTTTGAGTAATATTGCTTCGGAAGATATGAGAGTGTCTTCCGATGGTTAATTTCTCTCCGAAAGGAATTTACACTTAGAAAATTTCAGAGAGATCAAATTAATTAATGTTTATCATCCCAATAGCTGTTATGAGATACTTGAACCTTTGTTCATCAAAAGCTTTGGTAAACAGACCAGCATATTGTTCATTTGAATCAACTTTGATTAAATTTATTAGATTTTTCTCATGAATGTCTCTAATGAAATGATACCTGATGTCAATATGCTTTGTTTTGGATTGCTTCACCAGATTTTCAGTAACGGAGATAGCACCGTTGTTGTCAATATGGATAGGAGTACTCATAAAGCTAAATCCATAGTCTAACATCTGATTTTGAATCCATAGCAGTTGAGCACAACAGCTAGCAGCAGCAATGTATTCAGCTTCAGCAGTTGATGTAGAGACACATGATTGCTTCTTGCATTGCCATGAGATGATCCTTCCACCAAGAAATTGACATCCTCCTGATGTTGATTTCTTGTCAACATTGCAACCTCCATAGTCACTGTCAAAGTATCCATAAAGATTGATATCGTTGCTTCTGGGATACCACATACCTAGTTTAGGTGTTCCTTTGAGGTATCTAAGGATTCTCTTAACAACAGCTAGGTGAGACACCTTTGGAGCAGCCTGATATCTTGCACAAATGCATGTAGCAAACATGATATCAGGTCTACTTGCTGTTAGATACATCAAAGAACCAATAATTGCCCTATACTGATGTTGATCAGTATCCTCCCCCTCAAGGTTAGGACAAAGATTATGGTTTCTGGGTATGGGTGTCTTGGCAGGCTTGCAATCCTTCATCTAAAATCTTTGTAAGATGAAAGAGACATATTGGATTGACTAATGAAGAACCCTTCCTTCAGTTGCTTTACCTGAATTCCAAGGAAAAAGTCCATTTTTCCCATGGAGCTCATCTCAAAATTTTTCTTTATAATCCTCTCAAAGTCCTTGCACATTTGGTCATTTGAGTAACCAAATATGATGTCATCAACATAGACTTGTACGAGCAAAATGTCCTTTCCAGATTTTCTGATAAAGAGAGTCTTATCAATGATACCTCTAGTGTAGCCATTCTTTAGAAGAAACTGAGACAAAGTCTCATACCACAGCCTAGGTGCTTGGTGCAACCCATGTAGAGCTTTATCCAATTTCCACACATAGTAGGGGTGCTGTGGATCTTCAAATCCTAGAGGTTGGGATACATTGACTTCCCTATCTATATCCCCATATAGAAATTCACACTTGACATCAAGTTGGTATACTGTGAAGTCCTTGGATGCAGCATAAGCAAGGAAGATCCGAACTGCCTCAAGTCTTGCAACTGGTGCAAAGACATGAGTATAATAAATTCCTTCCTCTTGAGTGTATCCTTGAACTACAAGTCTTGCCTTATTTTTGATGATCAAGCCTCTATATCTCTCTTGTTTCTGAAAACCCATTTGGTGCCTATAGGTACTTGACTAGATAGTAGCGAACATAGGTTTCATACCTTCTGTCTCTTGTATTAAAGCAGCTCCTCTGGCATCAATTCAAGCTAGCTACTATCTTTCAAGGCATCATCTACCTTCTTGGGTTCCATCTGAGATAGAAAGCATGAGTACAAGAAGACATTCCCTTGATGAGTCTGTCCTCTTGTTCTCACACCCTCACAGACATTCCCTATGATGTTCTCAGTTGGATGAGTGTTGTGAATTGTAAGACGAGGAATCACTTCCAGTTGCAGAGATAGATCCAAGTTAGACATATTCTGCTCAGGAACTGAAACACTCTATTCAGCTGATGTTTCAAAGTCATTCAATGAGGACTGATTGAATGAATAAGAATATCATTAATAGTTGGCTATGAAGTAGTATTAACATTTGCATGTTCCTTCAAAATACTACCTCCTTCTGCCTGGTGTTATGGTGGATCACCTGATGAGTTTTGAGGCTTAGTAGGTGATTCACTTGTTGAGGCTTCACTGTTCCTTGATATAGTTAAACTATCGGATCTGTGAATAGTGGAAGCTTGATGTATTGCTGCACTTGGAGAATTTGATCTAGGCGTGGGAAGCTCAAACAGTTGATCATTAGCAGCAGCAGCATCAACATCATTTTGAGCACCTATCCTAACTGAAACATTCTCACAAGAGGGTTTAGAATAGTTTGAAAACAATTCTAAATCAAAGATGTGATTAGGTCCATTCCCCCTAACACAAGGAGTGTGCTCATTAACAAATATATTGGATGACTCCTCAAATTGTTAATTCTTAATGTTGTATACTCTGTAAGCTTTGGATCTAGAAGAGTATCCAACAAGATAGCAACATCTGACTTTTCAGCAAATTTTGCCAAACTGTCCTTTGTGTTAAGTATGGTACACCTGCTGCCAAAGGACCTTAGAAAGACAATGAATGATGGCCTCTTGTTCCATAGCTCATAAGGGGTTTTTCCATGGGGCTTAACTACAAGAACTCTGTTCTGCACATAGCATGCAGTGCTGATTGCCTCTACCCAGAATGTTAGAGGTAGCCTTGAATCAGCTAACATAGTTCGAGCAGCCTCAATAAGTGTCCTATTCCTCCTCTCAGTAACACCGTCTTGTTGAGTAGTTCTGGGAGCACTATATTGTCTGGCTATCCCTTTTGAGTTACAGAATGAGTCAAGAACAAAGTTCTTAAACTCAGTCCCTTGATCACATCTAATTATTTTAACCTTGTGATCAATTTGATTTTCTATTTTAAGAATAAATGATTTTAATGTTTTAGTAGTTTCATCTTTAGTTCTTAAGAAGAATACCCATATGAATCTTGTAAAATCATCAACTATCACAAGGCAATATGACTTCCTTCCAATGCTCATTATACTTGTGGGACCAAATAGATCCATGTGCAATAAGTGTAATGGAGTAGTGATAGAGTTAACACATTTTGATTATAAGATGTCTTGTATTGTTTCCCTTTCAGGCATGCAACACAATTGTCTTTGCAGAAAAACTCCTTTTTAGGCAAACCATGTACCAACTTATTTTTAGCCAATTTATTCATTGTCTTAAAATTTAAATGACACATACGTTTATGCCACAGTGTTGACTCGTCACTATCAGCTTTGGAAAGAAAGCATGATACTTCACCCATTGGGGAAGCATTGTTCATATCAAGCTTGTACATATCCCCTTTCCTGGGAGATCTAAGAAGCACCAATTCCGGAAGAATTGTCATCCCTCTTTTGTGGATAATGCACTCATGTTCTGTGAAAAGCATTTGGTGCTTTTGATCATAGAATTGAGAAACACTTAACACATTGTGTTCAAACTGTTTGACAAAGTGAACTTTATCAAATTTTAATTTACCATTGGATATACTCCCTCTGCCAGAAATATATCCTCCGGCCTCACCTCCAAACTGGACAGGACCTCTATCATAATGTTGAAATTGTTGAAGGGGAGATCTGTTACCTGTCATGTGCCTAAGGCATCCACTATCTACAATCCAAGTGTTCTTATTCTTATCATATGGATGTCCATGCACATAAGATGAGATGATTAGTTTTGATTGGAAACCCAAGCTTTATTGGTCTTGGGTTCTTCCAAAGATAATGACATAATTGAACCAAAATTTATGCATGGGGGTTCAATGGATGACTTTGAAGAAGAGGTTTGGGTTACAGCATCTTCCTTGATCTTCCATTCCATCCCTTGGTTGATCATGGAGGATGAGCTTGTTGAACCTTTTGTAGCTTGGCATTCTTCCGAAGCTTCTTTCTTTTCAGAAGAAGCCTTCACCACCTTTTCTTCTGAAGTAGTCTTCTTCTAGGATGGTTTCAAGGGGACTCTCTTGTTATTCTGAGTCTTGACAACTTTAGCTTCCGAAGCCTTATTCCTTTCGGAAGAAGAATCTTCTTCCGAAAGCAGCCTTGCTTCAGAAACAAGCTTTCCCTTTTTCATCACTTGAACCATTTGATATGGTCCAAATGAGAAACCTTCCCTGACTCCTTCCTTTTTGACATTATTTGCATAATGTGTGCTAGCAGGATTGTAGTAACAATCTTTGGCCATGTGGTTTTGTAGACCACACATTATGCATGCAATGTTAATCTTTTGGGGATTTGAGGATTGCTGTTTCTTGTTCTTTTTATCTTCATCAGCAACTTTTCCCTTTAACTTCTGATCCTTTGGCAGGACAGGAGTGCTGGTACTACACCCTTTTCCTGAATCAGAGTTTCCAACCACCTGGAATCCAGCTGAGATGAATATACTCTTTTTCTTTGGGTCTATCTTTAGCTTGGACTCAGCCACTTTCTTGGCAGTTTTTCTGGCTGCCTTAGCTCTGCTTCTTCTGGCTTTGGTGGTCAGCGTTTGATCATCATTGGTAGGGGAGGGCATAATTACCTGGTTCTTCCCTGTGATGGTCTCCATATTTGCATCATTCTTTGACTCATGAGAAGGTGGGTCAGCAGATGGAACCTCTTGCTCTTCAGTACCACACCTTGGTTGTCTTATAGACTCATAAGAGTATGGTGGAGCAATTTCATTGGTTCCCAACCTTCCTTTGTTTTGGTAACAAAGTTTTGAGTGACAGGATGATGCAAGAATGACTTGCAAGTTTTGCTCGGAAATAGCATACTTCCTGGCTTGAGCCTCAGCTGTGACAAGCTAGTCTTGAGCCTCAGTCAATTTGGATATTAAATCCTTTATCTGAGTCTTATTGTTTGTATGTTCATGTTTTAATAGGCACACAGTTTTCTCTAACTCCTCAATTTTCTTTGGTAGTCAGATTCAGCCCTTTAATGTCACATTTCAAAACATTTAAAGACTCAATATCATATTTAATCTCCATATTGTAGTCCTGATACAATTTAACCTTAGCAATACAGGCAGTAGTACAAAGATGTTCATATACCTTATTTTCATCTATTCCGACTGTAGGATTCTGTGTGCCAAGACACTTAGAATATTAATGTGGTTAGTACGTTATGATCCAAGTCGGGTTATAGCCAATACAAGCTTAGCAAACACCAATTAATATTTAATTGAAGATATGATCATGCAATTAAATATTTACACCAAATTTAGAAAATGGGTTTTCTAAATAAGTTGCATATGAGATGGAACAAATTATAAGGATAATTTGTTAATGAGTTTATTGTTATTTTTTGTCATTTAAAAGGGTTTAAATACATTGATAACATATGAGTGTACTTTAATCAAATTGTTTAATTAAAGAAGACATATGTCACATTTTAAATAAGTCTAGTAGATGACTTATTAATGTGTGACAAAAGACTAGTTTTAATATTGTTTGTGTTCAATTTTAAGAGGGAAACCTTGTGTTTAAAAAAGGATTGCCCCCCCCCCTTTTATTGTGATCGGACCTTGTAGTCGTGAAACACACACAAGTCTAACTAGTCTTGCACTCTTTTTACACCATACACATTACATGCAAAACACAAGAAAAACAACTCTCTCTCTTCAAAAGCTACGGCCAAAAGGGCAGCAGAAAAGAGTTTTAGAGAGCAAAAAAATTTTTGTGTTATCTCTTGGTGTAAGATCTCCCTAACAAGAGGTGGTTGCAAGGAGGCTTCGGTATACAAACTTGAGGGTTCCTCCTCTTGGAACCTTGGTCGAATACATCTCCATCTTCATCCATCTTGCTGCTGGAAACTCACGGTTTTGAAGGCTTTTGACAGCTTTCCTTTTGGAGTTTTGGTGTCCAAGTTCAAGCAACCATGATGCTTGCTTAGAGGCTAATGGGAAAGGGCACTTGAGGACTTCTACCCTTGAAATCTTAGACATTTTTTGCCTCATTTCAGCCTTCCTTTTGGTTGTTTTGACAGCATCCTGAAAGGTAGTATCTTGGAATGATTATATAATGTTTTGGGTGTTCTTAACATATGTTCATAGCTTGTTCATTCACATATTAAAGATCCTTTTGATTTGGGTTTGTTTTCCATCTTAAAACATCATTAAGAACATGAAAATTTTAGATTATAAACATGTTATAATGCTACTTCCGCTGCGTTTTTCAGAAAGTTTAAAAGGTTAAACTTGTTTATTTTGTGTTCTATCAAACCCATCAATGGCATCAAGAGCCAGTTATGTGGATAACATGCTTGTTCTTAGTCTTTAAAATCGGTTTTAAAGAAGTATTATCACTTATTATAGGCTGATTTTGGGCTGCTATATTTTGTATGAATGATTCCCCAAACTTTCAAGGTCATATCACACATGCTAGTGATTAGACCTTGAAAGATATATATTATGAAATGTTGATTGTTTGGACAATGTTTAAAACCCAAAATTTCAGTTTATGTTGGCTGAAATTTGGTGGTTTTAAGTGGGGTTTCATTATATGTTTGGATGATATGATCATTGGATGTTAGTGTGCATAACCTAGCCTTTGGCCTTTTGATTTGGATGATTGGAATGGTTGGTTTTATTCATTCAATTGGGTTGTAATATTTATGTTTATTATTTGGGTTGTAATTATTTGTTCATTTGGTTATGTAATTAATAGATTAGGTGCATTTCTTTTATTAGAAAAATGTATTAGGATACAATTTTGTAAACGGATGATGCACAAGATCAAGACCCAAAGATGGACATCAAAGACATGGAACTTGAAGCATATGGATGCAAGTTCAAGTGGGGGTCTATGATGACCTCAATTTTGTGTTGATTTCAACGCTTAGGAAAGACCTTATGATGACACTTGTGATGGCAAACAAGTGTTGTCAACTTAGTGGCTATGGTTATGTACTCATGTATGTATGTTTATGCTTGTTTGAATGTTTGTTATTTGATTGTATCGTTGAAATTTTGACATGCATTACAAACTAATTAACAAATTTAACAAGTTATAAAAATGATGGTTCTTAATCATTAAAATGTAATAAAAGGTTATTAAAATGATTTAATGATTTTAAAGATTAAAATAGGTTTTAATCAAAGGACCATAGGGTACCTTGTATTTGAAAGCATGCAAATACAAGTACATAGAGTTTTCTAAAACTTGTATTATGAAATCTCTAAAATTTTAACAAGATCAACACCGTCCTTTTACACAACACTTGAGTCACTTGGGAACTCTTAGTGGGATAAAGGTCACCTAACCATTTTGAGGGAACTTGCGACTTGAGGTGAGAATGCCTTTTTTTGTGGGATAAAGGTCACCTAACCACTTATTTTGGCAAACTCACACGTAGGTGTAAGTAGGGTATCTTGATTTGCAAACCATGTCAAATGGATCACCTATGGTGTGGTTTCCAAATGGTGTTGATGGGATTAACATGCCGACTTTACATACTTCTATAAGTTGCAAATGGTTGCAACCGTCAATCATTGACCACCTTATTAATTTAAATCGTGAGATAAAGGTCACCTAACCACAATTTAAATGTAATGTTGGGTTCTAGATTTTAATATAATAATGACCTTAAAAGGCATTAATTATTAAAAAATAGCAATATCGAAAATACTAAAATAGATCTTTTCTAAATTTTATAGATGGCCACCCACAATGAAAATCACGATAACTCATCCGCGTCCAACCAATCATTACGAGCAATCCTCCAAAAGGAACGTCTAAATCATAACAACTTTATTGATTGGTATCGAAACTTGAGAATCGTTCTCAAGCAAGAGAGAAGATCATATGTTTTAGACGACCCTATCCCCGATCAACCTACTGAGGATGATGAGGAAGCCTACAACGATTGGCTCAAGTACACTGAGGACTGTGTCCAAGTGTCTTGTCTCATGCTAGCGAGCATGACTCCGGATCTCCAAAAGGAGTATGAACATCATGGAGCTTACGACATGATAACCCAGCTAAAAGAAACGTTCCAAACGCAAGCAAGGGTTGAGCGCTTCGCAACGGTTCGAGCACTCCATGCATGTCGTCTGGACGACAACCAATCTGTTTCATCTTATGTACTTAAGATGAAAAGTCATATTGACCGCCTCGAGAGGCTTAATTGTCCTGTCTCGAAGGAATTGGCCACGGATTTGATCCTTAATGGCCATACCAAGAAGTTCGAGACATTCGTGTTGAACTACAACATGAATGCTTGGGACAAAAGCATTGGTGAGCTTCACTCAATGCTGAAAACGGCCGAGGCGGCCATGGGTAAAAGGGTTTTACCCGTTCTCACCATCAATGAAGGTGGGAACAGGAAAAGGCCTCATCCCGCACCCAAGGCAAAGGTTTCCAAGGGTAAGGGACCCGTTTGGGGAAAGGGGAAAGGGGTGGTAAGGGTGCCACCCAAACTACAAGAGAAGAAGCAAAAGGTTGCTACCAATGACCCATGCTTCAAGTGTGGGGAGATTGGACATTGGGCAAGAAATTGTCCGGTCCATCTCCAAGAGTTGAAAGCCAAGAGGGATGCCGGGCAGACCTCAGGTACAATATACATGATTCATATTGATCTTAATGTTACAACTTCAAACACATGGGTATTAGATACCGGATGTGGAACTCATATTTGCAATTTGTTGCAGGGGTTCAAAAGAAGTAGGGACTTCAATCAAGGGGATGTTAGCCTCTTCATGGGCAATGGAACCAAAGTCCAAGTTGAAGCTCGTGGGGACTACATCTTGAAACTTCCAAGTGGCTTGGATGTTATTTTGAAGAATGTTTTGTATGCTCCTAGTTTGACTAGGAACATTATTTCTGTATCCCAAATAAGAGTTTATGATTATGTATTATCTTTTGTTGAAAATGATATTCAGGTTTCTTTAAATGATATGTTCTATTTTAAAGCTATACCAATTAATGGTATTTATGAATTGGTTCATGAAAATAATTTAAATAGTTCATTGCACCAAACTAGCACCAAGAAACTCAAGTTAGATTTGAGTGATACCTATCTTTGGCATTGTCGTCTTGGTCATATAAACAAGAAACGTTTGCAAACACTTCAAAAGAATGGTCTTTTAAAGACAAATGAATGTGATTCTTTTGATGTGTGTGAATCTTGTTTACAAGGAAAAATGACTAAGGCACCCTTTAGTGGAACTAACGAAAGGGCAAAAGATTTATTAGGAATCATACATTCGGATGTATGTGGTCCTTTTAAGCCAATGACTAGGAATGGTGAAAGATACTTCATTACCTTTACCGACGATTATAGTCGCTATAGGAATGTGTACTTGTTAAGGCATAAAGATGAAGCTTTTGAAATGTTCAAAATCTTCAAGAATGAGGTGGAAAATCAACTCAACAAGTCAACTAAAGTTCTCCGTACCGATAGAGGAGGTGAATACCTAAGTGATGCTTTCCAAGATCATCTTAGGAGTTGTGGGATTGTCTCACAACTCTCTCCACCTGGAACACCACAACACAATGGTGTGTCTGAGAGGAGGAATCGTACCTTATTGGATATGGTCCGATCTATGATGGCTAGAAGCACATTACCTCTATCATTTTGGGGTTTCGCTTTGCTCTCCGCGGCCCGTATTTTAAATATGGCCCCAACCAAAAAGGTGGAAAGGACACCTTTTGAGATATGGCATGGAAGAGTTCCATCCTTATCATACTTAAGGGTCTGGGGTTGTGAGGCTTATGTTAAGACTCCCACCCCAAACAAATTGGAAGTCCGATCCACCAAGTGTATCTTTATTGGATATCCTAGAGATTCTATGGGATATTATTTCTATGATCCACTGGAACAAAAGGTGTTTGTTGCCAGAAAGGGTGAGTTCTTAGAAGCAAAGTTCCTTATGGAAGGAACTAGCAGTAGAACAGTGGATCTTGAGGAGGATGAAGAACCACAACCCGATGCACGTTTGGTTGAAACTAGCACTCAACATGAGGATGTTGAAGTTGATCAAGTGGTTGATCAATACACATAAAACGTTCGTAGAAGTGGTAGAACTAGTAATCCACCTGAAAGATACGGATTTTTCATGGATGGATGCTATATGGTAGATTCAGATGAACCAACCACATACCATGATGCAGTGTCCAATTTGGATTGTGACAAATGGCTTGAGGCCATGAACGTTATGATGCAATCCATGTATGACAATCAAGTTTGGGAACTTGTTGTACCACCTCTTAATTCCAAGGTAGTTGGAAGTAAGTGGGTTTTCAAGAAGAAAACCGATATGCATGGAAACTTGGATACTTATAAAGCTAGACTTGTAGCAAAGGGTTTCACTCAAACTCAAGGGGTTGATTATGATGAAACCTTCACACCTGTTGCGATGCTAAAGTCTATAAGGATATTGTTTGTCATAGCTGCTCATTATGATTATGAGATTTGGCAAATGGATGTCAAAACCGCTTTCCTAAATGGATATCTTGAGGAAGATGTCTATATGGTTCAGCCTGAAGGTTTTGTCGATCCAAAACATCCTAATAAAGTATGCAAGTTAAAGAAATCAATCTATGGATCGTCAAGAAGCTGGAATCATCATTTTGATGAGGAGGTAAAGAAATTTGGCTTCATCAAAAAAACTGAGGAGGCTTGTGTGTATAAGAAGGCTAGTGGGAGCACAGTAACTTTCCTAGTATTGTATGTTGATGACATACTACTATTTGGAAATGATATTCCAACCTTGGAAGGTGTAAAAACCTGGCTTGGAAGTTGTTTTTCCATTAAGGATCTTGGTGAAGCCGCCTATATTCTGGGAATAAAGATCTATAGGGATAGGTCAAGGCGGTTGATTGGTTTAAATCAAAGTGCGTATATTGATAAAATCTTGAAAAGGTTCAAGATGGAGAACTCTAAGAAAGGTACTGTACCTATTCAAAGAGGAAAGATATTGAGTATGACTCAATGTCCAAGCTCAAAGGATGAGCAAGATAAAATGAAGGCAATCCCATATGTATCAACTATTGGATCCATCATGTATGCGATGATATACACTCGACCGGACGTGTCATGCGCCTTAAGCATGACAAGCCGTTCCCAGCAAAATCCTGGAAACAGTCATTGGATGGTTGTTAAGAACATACTTAAGTACCTGAGGAGGACAAGAGATATGTTCTTAATCTATGGATCTGGTGATGAGGAACTCGTTGTAAAAGGTTACATGGATGCGAGTTTCCAAACCGATCGTGATGATTCTCGGTCACAATCAGGATATATTTTCATTCTGAATGGAGGAGCGGTCTCTTGGAAAAGCTCCAAACAGGATGTGGTGGCTCTATTAACTACAGAATCAGAATATGTCGCCGCCTCATTGGCAGCTCAAGAAGCTGCATGGTTAAAGAAATTCATTGCCGATCTGGGGTTTGTCCCTTCCATTCAGGACCCCCTAGAGATTTTTTGTTATAACGAGGGTGCGATTGCTCAAATCAAGGAACCTCATGCTCATCAAAAGACTAGGCACATTGAGCGGAGATTCAACTACATACGAGATGAAGTTGAAAAAGGAAAGATATGTATTCGCAAAGTCCACACGGATCAGAACATTGCGGATCCTCTCACGAAGCTCCTTGAAAAGGCAAAGCATGAAGGTCATACTTGTGTCATGGGACTTCGATATTCTAGTGATTGGATTTGATCTGTAAATTTTGTAATTGGATATGTGGAACTCTTTATTATTTGAATAAATTATTTGGTTATAATGTTTCAACTAATGTTCCAATTTAGCATGTTTAATCCATGAGTAAATTGTTTACTACTCTAAATGTCCATAGTCGTTCAGACTTGTGGGAGCAAGTATTAAGGATAAGACTATTATGAACTTGGATTGGTTGATATTCATAAGGATGAATACAAAGCAATAGGTTGCTACCAAGGTTCCTACATATTTGTGGGATACAAATATTGGACTAACCCGCATCTCAAATTTTACTACATGGAATCTTATTGATTGATCATAAGTAAATTTGAGTAAAGGCGAATATCATTTGGTATCCTCAGACCTGAGATACATATTGGGTTTTGATATTCACCAAGTGTTATACCTTGAGCTTGTTCTTCACTGTCCTGATTCAGGTATGACACGAGGTGTTTGTGAGAAACGTATATGGTCAAGATGGAATTTGTTCCTCTTATTCGTTGAGAGTTAGATGTCTAAGGCCTGATTAAGTTAAATAAACAAGGAATGATCATTCCGTGTCCTTGGATTTAACATGACATCTGTAACAAAAGGATAGATGATTGATTCACCTAAATCATTTCAAGTATGGTACTTGAAAGGGATGATGTTATTGAATGGCTATAAGTCATGCGTATTAAGGGTAGTAAACCGTTGTTAGGCGGTATTTACTGCTTGCATCAATCTTCTATGAATCTTGGGCAAGTGGGAGATTGTAGGATTCTGTGTGCCCAAGGCACTTAGAATATTGATGTGGTTAGTACGTTATGATCCAAGTCGGGTTATACCCAATAACAAGCTTAGCAAACACCAATTAATATTTAATTGATGATATGATCATGCAATTAAATATTTACACCAAATTTAGAAAATGGGTTTTCTAAATAAGTTGCATATGAGATGGAACAAATTATAAGGATAATTTGTTAAAGAGTTTATTGTTATTTTTTGTCATTTAAAAGGGTCTAAATAACATTAATAACATATGAGTGTACTTTAATTAAATTGTTTAATTAAGAAGACATATGTCACATTTTAAATAAGTGTAGTAGATGACTTATTAATGTGTGACAAAAGACTAGTTTTAATATTGTGTGTGTTCAATTTTAAGAGGGAAACCTTGTGTTTAAAAAAGGATTGGCCACCCCCCCCCTTTATTGTGATTGGACCTTGTAGTCTTGAAACACACACAAGTTTAACTAGTCTTGCACTTTTTTCACACCATACACATTACATGCAAAACATTAGAAAAACAACTCTCTCTCTCTCTCTCTCTCTTCAAAGGCTACGGCCAAAAGGGCAGCAGAAAAGAGTTTTAGAGAGCAAAATTTTTTTTTGTGTTATCTCTTGGTGTAAGATCTCCCTAAGAAGAGGTGGTTGCAAGGAGGCTTGGGTATACAAACTTGAGGGTTCCTCCTCTTGGAACCTTGGTCGAATACATCTCCATCTTCATCCATCTTGCTGTTGGAAACTCACGGTTTTGAAGGGTTTTGACATCTTTCCTTTTGGAGTTTTGGTGTCCAAGTTCAAGCAACCATGATGCTTGCTTAGAGGCTAATGGAAAGGGCACTTGAGGACTTCTACCCTTGAAATCTTAGCCATTTTTCGCCTCATTTCAGCCTTCCTTTTGGTTGTTTTGACAGCATCCTGAAAGGTAGTATCTTGGAATGATTATATAATGTTTTGGGTCTTCTTAACATATGTTCATAGCTTGTTCATTCACATATTAAATATCCTTTTGATTTGGGTTTGTTTTCCATCTTAAAACATCATTAAGAACATGAAATTTTCAGATTATAAACATGTTATAATGCTACTTCCGCTGCGTTTTTCAGAAAGTTTAAAAGTTAAACTTGTTTATTTTGTGTTCTATCAAACCCATCACCGGCCATGAGTGCTTGAGCAGGAGTCACATCCTGTACCATGAAGCTCCACTCAACTCCTTGAGCCATTGCAGCTGTTTCAGTTGACTTTCCGGTGGGCTTTGGTGTAGAGGGATGTGTGGAGGCCTGTGGGATTCCCGGGTTGGACTTGGGAGCCTTGCATTCCCTTGGAAAATGACCAAGTTGGTTACAGTTGTAGTATTTGGCCTTGGTTTTGTCAAACCCAAAATTGTTGTTGATTGGGTTCTGGGGAGATTTCCTTCTAGTTTTCTTGAAGAACTTCTTTGCTTTGTAGGTTAGAAAAGCCATTTGTTGGACTATGTCCACGTATTCCACGTCATACGGGCTGAAACACTCTAGATCATCAAAGCAGTATTTATCATCACTTGAGTGTCCACTTCCTGAGACGAAAGCACAGCTGTCCTGAAAGGAGCTTTGCTGAGCTTGTTGAGACCTTGGACCTTCAGGAAATGTGATGTATGGCCTAGAAGAACAAGATGGTTGTTGGGTGTAAGTCAAGTATTGTTGAGGCTGGGAGATTCCTGAGCCTTCAACAACCATTAAGGCGTTGCTAGCAGGAAGACTCAAGGGTGTGCTTGTCTGATGACCACTCTTACTTTCCATTTCCAAACGGAATCCATCAAGGATCCCATAGAGTTTGGTCATGGTGAGTGTATTTAGATTTTTTGTTCTGTTGATAGAGACACAGTAGAATGTCCACTCATTGGGTAATGCACTCATGAACTTTCTTGTAAGGTCTCTAAGTTCATGAGCAATTCCCACAGATTGAAGGGAAGAAATGAGATCCATGTACCTAAAATATTGCTGGCTAAGAGTCTCTCCAGCAACATGGGTGAAGTTCTCGAATTGCTGCTTCAGTGAGTCCTTCTTGGAGTCATTTGAGTTTGAGTACATTTGAGCAAGCATCAAATAGTTCTTTGGCAGACTTGCAATGCTCAAACCCCACCATGATAGAGTTTGGAATTGCAGTCATGAGAATAGTCATAGCGTTGCTGTCAATGTCAAGCTTCTTCCTGTCCTCATCAGAATAATCTTCAACAGCTTTCTCGATCATGGCAGCATTTCCACCAGCAACTTTTGGCTTATACGGGCCATTGACAATGGATTGCCATACTTTGCTATCTTGATACCTGATGAAGCCTTCCATTCTTCTGCTCCAGGACCTGAAGTTTTCAGGGGTGATGATGGGTGCTTTGGTCATCGTCCCCATCTCTACTTCAGATTTGTTGAGGGCCATTTTGAGTGAGGTATAAGGAGGAGTGAAAAACAGGTTGATTAGGATGGGCCATTTACTTCATCTCACAATCAAGAGCCTAAAAGCTCTGATACCAATTGTAGGATCGGGTTTGTCACTTAGACACTTGGATTTGTCTCAAACTCACTAATAGAAACACTCAACTCAGATGAAGTAAGGTCTTTTAAAAGAGTTGATAATAATATAATAAGTAGTAAAGGAACACACAGAAATAAATTTTCAAGGCACTTGTATATATTATTTTTCAACTCAAGATATTACAAGACTCTTACAAGCATGATACATGAGTCACAATGAGGAACTATATATACTAGATCCTACAGCCAGATATACTTTGATACGAGCTGGAAACCTAAGACTAAAGCATATACTACAATGCTAAAGTTAAGGTATCTTAGATAAAGTATTATCTAAGATATGGTAGTCATGACATGTCCATGACTTGCCTTTTGTCACCAACTAAAGATGGCAACTGTACTAACATAAAAGGTAAATAGTGGTTTAAAGTATGGTCAACTACATGGCTTTCGAGAAAACGCCATGCAGTATCTCAGAGATTTGTAGTGGAGTGTCACGAAGACCATACTTATGTCCACTGGATAATAGCAGTGTTTTCTGAAGGTAAGTTGGCTTCGGAAGAACAAGTTCCTCCAAAGCCACTTATACTTCAGAAGAGGCTTCTATACTTCCGAGGCTTGAGGACTTCTGTAGTTCAGAAGTTGACTTCAAATATTTCTTTCTAAGTCTTGAACATCGGAAGTAGGTTCTTTGTCTTAGGAAGTTGGAATTTTTCCTTCGGAAGTAAGTTTTACACTTTGTCCTCGGAAGAGCTCCTTTTTCCTTCGAAGTTCCACACTTAGCTTCGAAAGTCCTTTATTTGTTGTACCAAAATCTTCTAAGTGACTTGGATTTGGTTGCACCAGCCTTTCTAGATCCAACAAAATCTTTCAAGGTTTATACTAAAGCATACAAGATTAAACCTTGAAACATAAGGGATTCATACATCCATAATAAAACAGCCCCTGTTGGTCCATGTGAACAATGAACAGTACAATTGATAGGATAATTTGATCAATATCAACACACAATCCAAATAACAATAATTGAGAAGTGAATATGATGAATCAAGACATAATTGGTACTCAAATGAACAAACTCACTCAATAACAATAAGCACAATTTTATTTCAATGAAGTAACTGCTTAGAAATGGTAGCTTGCAACAAAATTCCACGATTAGGGTTTTGCAAGCTTACCGAACAAAGTGAAATGACAATAGTATATATAGCAGTCATAGATTCGCTGACAGTTTCGCTACCAGCGAAACTATCATGCCGAAACTATAGATTCGCCCGGCAGAACACAAGTTCGCGGGTAAACCAAAATAGCAAACTGTGAGCGAATGTATAGATTCGCTCACAGTTTCGCTGAACTGCCAAAACTGCTAATTACAAACAAAATACAAAATGAAACTAACAAAAGTCCTATTACAATGTAAAGTAAACACCTATACTAAAGTGAGTCCAACCTAACATGATCTTCAATACTCCCCCTAGGTTGGACCTCACTATCTTCACTTCTCTTGATTTGACTCGTCGGCTCCGGTTTCCTCTGCTGCTGTTGTGCTATCTTCATCACCTCCTGCAGTAACATCTTTAGAAGCTTCAGCCACTGATCCTCCAAGGTTAGTTCCTGCATCACCAGCTTCCTCAGAATGACCACTAACTCTAGCAAACTCCCTGGTCATGTCTTGAACATCCATGGCAAAGTCATCTTGTGCTCTCACCTTTTCAGCCAAACTCTTTACCTCCGCCTGTACTCCTCGTATTTTGTTTGTAATTAGCAGTTTTGGCAGTTCAGCGAAACTGTGAGCGAATCTATACATTCCCTCACAGTTTGCTATTTTGGTTTACCCGGCGAACTTGTGTTCTGCCAGGCGAATCTATAGTTTCGGCATGACAGTTTCGCTGGTAGCGAAACTGTCAGCGAATCTATGACTGCTATATATACTATTGTCATTTCACTTTGTTCGGTAAGCTTGCAAAACCCTAATCGTGGAATTCTGTTGCAAGCTACCATTTCTAAGCAGTTAATTCATTGAAATACAATTGTGCTTATTGTTATTGAGTGAGTTTGTTCATTTGAGTACCAATTATGTCTTGATTCATCATATTCACTTCTCAATTGTTGTTATTTGGATTGTGTGTTTGATATTGATCAAATTATCCTATCAATTGTACTGTTCATTGATCACATGGACCAACAATATGGTATTAGAGCTTTAGTGCTCTTGATTTGTTGAGTTTTTGTGGTTTTGGTCAATATCTAGTTTCAATCATTTTCAGTGGATTATCAGCTGTTTTTGGTATGGAAATTGATTGAATTATGCTCGTTCTTGATTGAGGAAGATTCTACAATCATCAGATCTCAAATTCATTGAGATTTGGATGATTTCAGATTGATTTTGAGGTGAAAAAGGGTTTTGAGACCGACCAGCGAAATTACTGTTCTTACAGCAAAACTGTCATCTTCATTCGGCGAAATTATGAGTTATTTTGAATCAGAAGTTGTTTTCTAGAGTTTCAGCGAAAGTATTCCCTTGAACGAAAGTTCATTAGTGTTTTCGACCAATCATCAAGCGAAATTGCTGCCGAATCTATTTTTGAACGAAAGTTCAAGCTTGTTTCCTGCGAATTTAGCAGCGAAACTAAGCAATTGTTGTCTCTGTTCAAGTGAAAGTGCTACCGAAATTGCAAGCGAAAGTGTCTGTTTTTTGCGAAAGTATCTGCGATAGTATTGTTTCAGCGAAACTGTTAGCCAAGTCACCTCTTTCAGCGAATTTGTTAGCGAATTTGACAGCGAAATTATCAATTTTTCTGCCGAAACTATCATGTCAAAATTAACTACTCTTACACTTGCGGATCTTGAAAGTGTTGCTCCTAATAGACCTCCAAGACTCATTAATGGAGATAATTTTGAAGAATGGAAGAGATGTCTCAAAGCTTTCTTTTTCTACACAGATCATAATCAATGGGAATCGATTATTTCAGGTCCTCATATACCTATGGTTACGGTTGGTGATATCGTTTCTCAGAACAAAGACCCCTCTTCTTATACTGAAAGAGATCTGAAACTGATTGATCATGATCAAAAAGCTTTTGGTGCTCTAACTCTTTGCTTGGCTCCAGATATCTATAATCGTTTTGCACAGCATAAAAATACTAAATCTCTTTATGATGCTCTCTGTGAATTCTATGATGGGAATGCAGATCTGGTGAAAGAAAAGAGTATTCAAGCTGAAAAGGAGTTCAATTCGTTTGTAGTATACAAGAATGAAAGTTTGACAGATCTGAAAAATCGTTTCTTAACCATCTCAAGCACTCTGAAGAAGTATGATGAAAGACTCTCCAACAGTGAACAAGTTAACAGGCTTCTCGATTCTCTTCCACCACAGTGGAGTCTTCAAGTGAGGATGCTCAATCAAGTGAGGATGCTCAAAAAAGAAAGAGGTTTTACAGATTATAAGCTGATGGATATCATTAACAAGTTGAAATCTTTTGAGTTGGATATGAAAAGAAGAGAATTTAACCACACTATGATGCCCACATCTGGTTTTTCTCAAAATGCTGCTTTGTTGTGATCCGCTGCAAACTCTCACATTCAAAATCCAATTCAAGGAGGGAGCAATACAAGTAATTTCTCGAGTGGTAGTAATCATGTTGGAAAAGAATTGGGAAATTCTAAGGTGAATGCTGAAACTTCAATTTCATCTAAAACAATGGCTCTTTTTGGAATGTTTGTTCAGAGCTATGAAGCTCTTGTTGCCGGTGAATTGAAAGGTAAAGGAATGACTATGGAGGATATGTATGAGGTTGATCCTGATGATTTAGAAGAAACTAACATTCAATGGCAAATGGCAATTTTAACTTTAAGAGCCAGGAGATTCATGGAAAGAACAGGAAGAAAGAACTTTGGTGGTCAATCATCTACCTCAAAACTAGGATTTGATAAGTCAAAATTGAGGTGCTTTAACTGTAAACAATTGGGACATTTTAAACGTGAATGTCCATTACCAATTGTCACAGATCCTAGTAACACTGGAGTACCAAGATTGACAGCAGAGAAAGAAAAGGAAGAAGGAAATTCAAAAAAGGAGTCAGCTTTGATCTCAAACTTTGACTGGAGTGTGGAGGTGGAAGAAACAAGATCTGAAATAATCACGCGTTAGTTGCTGAGGTTGTGGAAAGTGATGAGATGGAAGTTGATAAAGATGGATTTGTGTTGTTCAATGAATTCAAAGGAACAAATGAATCTTCAGTAAAGGAGAAAGAAGAAAAGGCAGATGGAGAGGAGAAAGAGTAAATTACAGGTTCAGATGAAGAAAGGAATTCAAAAGCTATGAAAGGAAAAGAGAAGAATGATGCGGCCGCTACTGTTGAGGAAAGGAAATCAAGTAATCCAGCATGCATGTGCGATAAAGCTTTAGCTGCCGAAAGGATAGTAATGGGACTTCCTTATGAGGTAATACAGGATATGTGCTCATCTGTTTGCAAAATTAGACTTTTTGGGATTTATAAGGCTAATCGTTTGTTAATTGATAATGAAAAGGATTTAAAACGAATAAATGATGAACTTAAAATGAATGAATCAAAATATTTTGTGAAATTAAATGAGGCTTTAAAAGAAACTGATCATTTAAAAAGAATTGTTTTGGAAAGAAATGTAGAGGTTAATACTTTGACTGAACGGGTTGCTCTTGCTGAATTTGAAGCAAGCAAACTTCAGTCAAAGTTAGATAAATGGGCTATTTCCGGAATGAAACATGATGATCTTTGTAAATCTCAACGGGGAGCAAGAATTAAAACAGGTTTGGGTTATGAAAACGTACAGGTTTATCCTCCTCCTACTACATACTGTTATTCTCCTATGCCTATTCCTCATCCTTCTAATGATTTAATCAAATCAGATACTGACAGTATGTCTGCAGGTTTAGTCGGAATAACTCTAAGTATATTCGTGAAGACTACGACTATGGACCAACTAGTGGGCTTGGATGCACTAGTTCTAGTACACCTGACAATCAGCAGTCTGTTTTAGATAATAAGTCTAGTTTAAATTCAGTGTTTGTTTCTAGTTCAAATGTAACAGACTTGAATGTCTCATGTTCTCTTGATAGTTCTATTTCATCTTGTACTTCAAATCATGATAGTGATGATTTTTGTTCTAGTAATAAATGCAATGAATCTGATGTTTCTCTTAAAACAATTGAGCAACTTAAAATTAATTCTTTCGAAAAGTTCTTTTCTCAACCTATTCCATCTTTCATACCATTAAATATGACATCATCAGAAAAATGTAATTCGTCTTTATCTGACACTGGTACCAATGGTACGAGTTTTACTGATTTGTCAGAAGAATCATGTTTTGATTTTGACAAGAAGAACTCTAATTCAAATAAATAAAAACATCATGAGATGTATGAGACATTTAGTGAGGTTGATTCTAGTTTGTCTGAATGTGATGAGGAGATTATCATTGATCCTATTTTTACCTCATCACATCATCGACCTAGATTCAAACATCATTGTTTCAGGTGTGGTGGAGAGAATCATCTTATCAAAAATTGCCCTTTGATTCAAAGATCCTCTGATAGGAATTGTTTTGGGAATAAATTGACAAAATTAGTTAATAATTTCTTTTGTAAAAAATCTGTTTCTTTAAAAACAAAAGTTGTTCAATCTTGGGTCCCTATTGCTCTTGGCTAAATGATTTGTTAATTCATTTCAGGGATCCTCTTCAAAGATTGTACACAGTCTGTGGCATGTTGATAGCGGATGTTCCAAGCATATGACGGGATTAAAGGATTTGTTGACCAATTATCGGATTATAGATGGAGGATATGTGGCATTTGCTGGAAATAAGAAGGTGAAAAAATGATTGGACAAGGAGAAGTTACCAATGGTTCTCTTACTCTAGAAAAAGTCAACCATGTTCCTGAATTGGCTTTTAATCTTCTGAGTGTCTCTCAAATTTGTGATAAAGACATTCCTGATCTATTTAAATCTGACGAATGTTTATTTTTAAAATCAGCGATAGCTATTCCGGAGGATTTAATTCTCATGCGTGCTCCAAGGAAACATGATACATATCTTCTTGATATGAATTCAAATAGTCAAAGGCTACTGCAACTTGTCTTCTCTCAAAAGCATCAACCTCTGAGTCACTCTTGTGGCATCGTCGCTTAGGCCATGTCAATTTTAAGATAATTAATAAATTAGTCAAGAACAATCTTGTTAGAGGACTTCCTTTAAAAGATTTTTCTGTTACTGAAAAATGCATGGCACGTGCCAAAGGGAAACAACATAAAAAACCTCATAAGCCGAAACTTTTAAATAGCATATCAAGTCCTCTTGAGTTGTTACATACTGATTTATTTGGGCCAATTAGTGTTAAATCAATTGCTAAAAAATCTTTTTGTCTTGTTGTTACAGATGATTTCTCATGTTATTCATGGGTGAGGTTTCTTGCACACAAAAGTGAAGTTGCAGAGGAATTGCAGAAATTAATCATTTCTATTGAATCAGTCAGTAAGAGAAGAGTTATGGGATTAAGAAGTGACAATGGTACTGAATTTAAAAATCAGATTCTTGATTCATTTTGTGCTCAAAAAGGGATTGTGAGACAATTTAGTGCTGCAAGAACACCCCAGCAGAACGATATTGCAGAAAGAAAGAATCGCACTCTTGTGGAAGCTGCTCGTACAATGTTGATAGAATCCTCATTACCCATTATTTTCTGGGCTGAAGCTGTTAATTGTGCATCTTATGTTCTAAACAGAGTGCTAATTGTGAAAGATAAAGTGAAGACTCCTTATGAACTCTTTCATAACAGGAAGCCACTAATTGATTTCTTTCGACCATTTGGATGTTCTTGTACTCTTCTGAATACTCAATCTCAAAAGACAAAATTTGGTGCTGTTTCTGACGAGTGTTATTTTGTTGGATACTCTTATTCACAAAAGGCGTACCGAGTTTATAACAAGAGAACACGTATTGTTCAAGAGTCATTCTATGTTGATTGGCAAGAATCCAATCCTTCTGAAGTAAAATCTGAACCTGCATGGTTCTTTGACTCCAATATTGTGTTCAATTCATTTAATTTGCCAGCTTTCGATGATGATACATCAATTCCAAGTACTCAAACAAATATTATTCCATCATCTCCATCGTCTGTTCCATCCATCCCGCTAGTAAATGATGCTGTTTCAACTGATGTCAGCTCATCATCTACAATGCCTGATCAAGCTCCATTATCTGATTTTTTTATCTCCTACATCTCCTAACTTACCTGATTCCACACCTGTCATTGTTACACCTTCATCTAATCTTTCTCCGGACATGGCTGATACTTCTTCAACTATCTTTCTTTCTTCAAGTGATTACAAAACTTTGAAAGATCATCCGCTCGATAATGTGATTGGATCTGTTTCTGATGGTGTTCGCACGCGAAGTCAATCTGGACTGATTAATGTTTGTCTTTTCTCATGCTTTATTTCTCAAATTGTTCCAAAAAATGTTCATGCTGCTCTACAAGATCCTTGTTGGGTAGAATCTATGCAATTGGAACTTCAACAGTTTAGAAAACTTCAGGTTTGGACCTTAGTTGATTTACCTCCCAACAAATATCCAATTGGCACAAAATGGGTATTTAAGAACAAACCAGATGATCGGGGTGTGGTGGTGCGCAAAAAATCTAGACTTGTAGTGCAAGGCTTTGCTCAAGAGGAAGGAATTGATTATACAGAAGTCTTTGCTCCAGTTGCTCGTCTTGAGGCAATCAGAATATTTCTTGCTCATGCTGCTCATAAACAAATCAAAGTTTACCAGATGGATGTGAAATGTGCTTTTCTCTACGGAGACATTGATGAGGAGATATATGTGTGTCAACCACCAAGCTTTGAAGATCCTGATTTTCCTGATAAAGTGTATAAACTTGATAAATCTTTGTATGGTCTTCATCAAGCACCCAGAATCTAGTATTAGACTCTTACGCAATATCTTCTAAGCAATGGTTACTCTCGTGGTACCATTGATATGACCTTATTTAAAAGAGAGGTGAATGGTGAAATGATCTGTGTTCAAGTGTATGTCGATGATATTATTTTTGGATCTACAAACTCTCAATTGTGTAGAGAGTTTGAAGAAGTGATTAGCCAAAGGTTTGAAATGAGTATGATGGGTGAAATGTGTTTCTTTCTTGGGTTGCAAGTTGAACAACAGAAAGAAGGAATTCTTATTCATCAAGAAAAGTACATTAAAGATATTCTGAAGAAATTTAAGATGGATGATGCATCTACTGAGATCACTCCTTTTACTGCTCAGACATGTCTAACTCCGGATGAAAATGGAAAACCAGTTGATCCTCATCTTTTTCGGTCTATGATTGGCTCTCTCATGTATCTTACTGCAAGTTGTCCTGATATCACTTTCGCTGTTGGTTACTGTGCTAGATATCAGGCAGCTCCAAAGGAATCTCATGAGAAAGTTGTCAAACGCATATTTCGTTATCTCAAAGGATCTTCTCGTCTCGGGTTGTGGTATCCGTATGGTGGAAATTTTGATTTACATGCTAACTCTGATAGTGATTCCAATGGTTGCAGGTTAAACAAAAAATATCTGGAAGTTGTCAATATTTGGGAAATTGTCTGGTATCCTGGCAGAGCAAGAAACAAACTACTGTTTCTCTTTTTACAGGGGAAGCTGAATATATTGCTGCCTCGAGCTGCTGCTCTCAAGTTCTCTGGATCCAACATCAAATGATTGATTATGGCATTAATTTCCTTGATACACCTTTATTCTGTGACAATGAGGCTGCCATTGGAATTGCTAAAAACCCCATTCATCATTCCCGCACAAAGCATATTGAAACACGAATCCATGCTATTCGTGATGCTCAAGAGAAGGGTTTCATTAATATTATATCCATCGATACAAAAAATCAAAAAGCTAATCTTTTCACAAAAACATTTGATAAACCTCGTTTTTATGAATTGATTTCTATGCTTGGGTTAATATCTTTTTAAAAATTTTCATTTTCTATTTCTTTATTAAACAAAAAAAACAAAAAAAAAAACAAAAAAAATTATAACAAACATATAAAATAATTATTTAAAATGACAATTCATTGATAATAATCGCAATATGAAAATAAAAATTTGAGGGAGTAATATCATTATTCTGAGATTGGAATTTAACATGATGAGAAATGATTGTATATTCTCTAAAAAATTTTATTTACATGACCAGTACTTCTATGAGAAATGATAGTAACTGTTACTGGATTCTGTTTCACATTAAAAAAAGGAAATGGATCAGATTCTTTAACGATATGCTTGATAGACTCTGCCTGACGAATGAAGTAGACAGCAGCTTTTTGATTAAATTAAACTTTATGCTTAAGAATGTCTGGATTTACTCAATCGTTTTGGATTGCACAAAAACTGAGTGCTGACAAAAATTGGATTGAGAATGAATCTTTCGTTCATTTTGCTTTGTTTTGTCATCATCCTCTGCTGGTATATTTAGTGTCAAGATGTCTTGTGTCTGTTCTTATCTCCTCTGCTGTACGTGAGTACTGACCTGGAGTGATGATCTCCTCTGCTGTACGATAGTACTCACCTGGAGCTCTCATCAGCACATGTTCAAATGGTTATCTCCTCTGTTATACGTGAGTATAGATCTGGAGCTCTCACTATTTTGATATAATTATGTCAAATCATCTTATCGATGAATTTCTCTCAGAATGAAATATTCTGTTGATAATCATTTGCACAATAATTCACAAACCTTGTTCTTTGAAGATTGATTCATAATTCAAGAAATCCTGAGGTTGGGTGAGGGTTTTTGTTTTACCAAATGATTGTGGGGTCTTGCATTTTAAAGCATCTAATCGAACCTTAATGAATCATAAGCTGTTGTTCGAAAAAGGATAAGGCATGAGTTTAAGTGGACAATTATATCAACATTCGTTATTGATTTGTTCTAATTTCAGTTGTTTGTGTGCAGATTGTGATCAGATCTTGTATTCAGTATGATCTCATGACTGGTAGATGATTTTTTGATCATCTTTATGTTCTAAAATATTTAGAGAATGTGATCTCTGATTATTTTAGATCTCATTATTAGATGTGCTCCTTTAAGTATTATAATTTAAAAATAATAATAATAATATAGTAGTAATAATAATAATAATAATAATAATAATATAATAAATAAAATAAATAAAAATAAAAATAAAAATAAAAATTAAAAATTAAAATAATAATAATAATAAAATTAAAGGTGCAAAAGTATTCTTTCGCTAATAATTTCGCAAAGCGAAACTGCAATTTCGCTAGGTTGGATAATAAGTTGTTAATCAGTTACCTCCTAGCGAAATTACAGTTTCACTGGGCGAAACTATAAATTAGCGAAATTACAGTTTCACTGGGCGAATCTGTAAATTAGCGAATTACAGTTTCACTGGGCGAAACTGTAAATTCGCCAGACGAATTTATAGTTTCGCTGTCTACGAAACTATTTGCTATATAAGTCATGTTTACGAATTTTCTCTCATAATTTCGCACAACCGCTCAGTTTCTCTTTTAGGGTTTTTCCGTAACTTTTAAGGCGATTTTGACTTGTGTTTGTGATTTGGTCTGATTTTTCGTGAGATTCACTTCGTATGTGAGTTTCGAACACTGATTCACCTTCTAATCTGGATTAAATAGTCTATTCTCAAGTTATCTAGATTGTGTCTCTTCGGTGGTTTCGCTGTTCGTCAGCGAAACTACTAATTTCTCTGCGAAATTGAACGAAAGTTCACATCTTTTCTGCGAAACTGTAAAGTTATGCCGTCCGAGCAAACTTAACAGTTTCGCCATATCTTTTCTAATTTCGCAATGACTGATCTTTAATTTACACAGTTTCGCTTGTATTTTCTTATGACAACGAAACTAATTTGTAATAGCGAAACTAAGTTAATATTTGGTGAAACTAATTGCGAAACTACTTTAATTCATTCTAATCTTGTCGAAACTAATTTTTGTTCTGCGAAAATAACAAGTTTCAATGAGCGAAATTATAGTTTCGCTTGTCGAAACTGTTTGTTTTCCTTGTCGAAATTGTCTTTGAGTCAGCGAAACTATCATGTCTTAGTGAGCGAAACTATTGTTTCGCTTGCCGAAATTGATTGTTTCTTTTGTTTTTGTTTTGTTTTCTTCTTTTCAATATTTCTTATTCAAATTTATTTGTTGTTCTTCTCAGGTTATCATGGCGAATCTCAAGTTTGATGAGAGGAATAACATCACTGCCATATTAGACGATACTATTCCAAAGACGGTCGGATTTCGTGACTGCATTAGATGGCTTCGGAGATCACCCATTGCATATGCTATCTCTCACTCACCCATTGCATATGCTATCTCTCACTCACCCACTATCTAGCAAACTCCCTGGTCATGTCTTGAACATCCATGGCAAGTCATCTTGTGCTCTCACCTTTTCAGCCAAACTCTTTACCTCCGCCCGTACTCCTCGTATTTTGTTT
This sequence comes from Flaveria trinervia, assembly GCA_025506515.1. NCBI lineage: Eukaryota > Viridiplantae > Streptophyta > Magnoliopsida > Asterales > Asteraceae > Flaveria > Flaveria trinervia. The sequence goes on along the minus strand of JACCIX010000104.1, from coordinate 47,894 downwards.
GCCACATTCATAAACAAGCTTGCCTCTTTTCGTGTTTCCTCTCCTGCCCCAGCCTTAATATGATTTTCACAAAGAGTCAAGATATCTTCATCACCGAAGCTGAATAATTCCATCTGGTCAAACACCCTAAACTCTTTTCCGTGTTTGGCTCTAATCACCGCCTCGCCAGTGTTATTATCATAAAACCACTTTTCAAAGTCCTGTAAACGTTGGGGAAGAGGATCAGCCAATCTTACCCTGTTTACAGTCTTTGGTGGTTTGACTCTCAAACAATCCTCCCTTTGCCAGTCTCCCAGTCTTTATCTTTCTTTGATCTTTTTCGTTCAGCCTTCATGTGTCCAAATAACGCAAAATTATCATTAAGTCTATTTTTAATTACCTTCTCAAGAAATACTGCCTTTTCACTTAAATGAGCATTAATCAAAGGCAAAGTGGCCAACCGTCTCAGATCCCATTTGGGCAAGGTCTTAAAAGCCTTCCTCTTGTGCATGTAGCTGATATGACCTCCTCTTCTTTTAATCATAAACATCTTTAAACTAGGATTATAACACCAACTTATTATCCTCTTGTCTGCCTCTTTCCTGCTTAAACCTTCCATATTTTGAAACAAAGGAGTAAGTTCTTCAGCCTCCTTCTCCTTCACCAACCAGTCATTTTTATCCATCTCAAACACATCAGCTTCATCATCTCCCTTCTTAGCAACATACACCAGTGGTCTCTCATCTATTTCATAAAACTCTGGTTCAGAATCATAATCAACCAATTGCTCATCCTCCTCTTCTTCATCAATCAAACCTTTTCCTTTATCAGACATTCCCTCAGTGGTAGCAGTAACAACCACTTCTTCACCCGCACTATCCTTATCAAAATCAAACGTAGGTTAACAAACCCTGCTTCAATAATATCATCATCCTCATTTCTTCCAGCATCTTCTCTTGGATCTCTTGTTCCCCTGCTTCAGTATTAGCTGCTCCAGAAGTGCCCTCTCCTACCTTGGATGAAGTACCCACATTCAAGAATGAGACTTAGATATATCAGTCATATCATCTAACTCTGATTGAGTTAGTTGACTAGGTAGGCCAGCAACAGCTTTCATCTGAGAAATTTCTTCAAACAATCTCTTAATCAAATTATTCTGGTCAACCAACATCTTTTTCATTCCTTCAATTACCTCATCCTTCTGTTTTTCCCTAATCTCCTAATTCATCAGTTTAGTCTTTATCATACTCAACTCATTGGCCAATGAAGTATTTAGATTACGAATAACATCCTCATCAAGACCAGCACTAGCCTCTTTCCTTGCTGTGAAACCCTCGTGTCGATCTTTTGATCTCCGTTCAGGCTCAACAAAATCAGTTTTCTTTTTAGATCTCCGTTCTTTCTCCACCCTTATCCTCTCTTGTGCATCTATCTTCTTCAAAATCATAATCTTTCTCTTTTGCATATCTGTTTCTCTTCTTAGCTGCATCATCTTGTTGCACCCTTGTTTCCTCAGTCCTTTTGTTTTCAGACTCAACGACCCGTCTGATATAATTCCAGCGTTCTGGAGGGTACATATTTTCCCAGAGATGGGTGATTTTACCACTGAAATCATGGCGGATAGCATAACAATTAGCAAATATCCGAGGGTTCATCTGCACTAATCTCTTGACTTCACCATGTTTAGGAACATCAGGAAAAGATCATCAATAATCATTTGAATAAAGCGAGGATATAACAACCATTTATCCTTCTTCACAGCCATCACATTCTCTGCCATACACACAAAGATCAGTCTAGCAATGTTTTCTCTCCCCTTTACAACATATCACCATAGCTTTGGCCCAGTCAAGATTAAGTCCATCGGATCCACCCTTACGGTGATCTAAGCACATAATAAAAACATGAGCTATATATCTCCATTCCTTAGATAAAAAAGAGTTTTTAATCTCCTTCCTCGAACCAAAGCTGCTCCCTCATACCCCATTTGTCTGAAAGCTTGGAATACTTCAGACTCCATCATATCCACTTCATCACCAGTATCATCTTCTAGTCTAAGAATCCTCGACACGCTCTCAGCAGTAATAGTTATATCATGATCAAACACTCTAGCTGAGATTCTCTGTACATCTCCTCCAGTGTTGTATTCTGCTGATCTCCAAAAATCTCTTATATGAATCATAGATAGTGGGCGAGTGAGAGATAGCATATGCAATGGGTGATCTCTGAAGCCATCTAATGCAGTCACGAAATCCGGCCGTCTTTGGAATAGTATCGTCTAATATGGCAGTGATGTTATTCCTCTCATCAAACTTGAGATTCGCCATGATAACCTGAGAAGAACAACAATAAATTTGAATAAGAAATATTGAAAAAGAAACAAAACAAAAACAAAAGAAACAATCAATTTCGGCAAGCGAAACAATAGTTTCGCTCACTAAGACATGATAGTTTCGCTGACCCAAGACAATTTCGACAAGGAAAACAAACAGTTTCGACAAGCGAAACTATAATTTCGCTCATTGAAACTTGTTATTTTCGCAGAACAAAAATTAGTTTCGACAAGATTAGAATGAATTAAAGTAGTTTCGCAATTAGTTTCACCAAATATTAACTTAGTTTCGCTATTACAAATTAGTTTCGTTGTCATAAGAAAATACAAGCGAAACTGTGTAAATTAAGATCAGTCATTGCGAAATTAGAAAAGATATGGCGAAACTGTTAAGTTTGCTCGGACGGCATAACTTTACAGTTTTGCAGAAAAGATGTGAACTTTCGTTCAATTTCGCAGAGAAATTAGTAGTTTCGCTGGACGAACAACGAAACCACCGAAGAGACACAATCTAGATAACTTGAGAATAGACTATTTAATCCAGATTAGAAGGTGAATCAGTGTTCGAAACTCACATACGAAGTGAATCTCACGAAAAATCAGACCAAATCACAAACACAAGTCAAAATCGCCTTAAAAGTTACGGAAAAACCCTAAAAGAGAAACTGAGCGGTTGTGCGAAATTATGAGAGAAAATTCGCAAACATGACTTATATAGCAAATAGTTTCGTAGACAGCGAAACTATAAGTTCGTCTGGCGAATTTATAGTTTCGCCCAGTGAAACTGTAATTTCGCTAATTTACAGATTCGCCCAGTGAAACTGTAATTTCGCTAATTTACAGTTTCGCCCAGTGAAACTGTAATTTCGCTAGGAGGTAACTGATTAACAACTTATTATCCAACCTAGCGAAATTGCAGTTTCGCTTTGCGAAATTATTAGCGAAAGAATACTTTTGCACCTTTAATTTTATTATTTATTATTATTTTATTTTTTAATTTTTATTTTTATTTTTTTTTTTTTATTTTTTATTATTTTATTATTATTATTATTATTATTATTATTATTATTTTTAAGTTATAATACTTAAATGAAGCACATCTAATAATGAGATCTAAAATAATCAGAGATCACATTCTCTAATATTTTTAGAACATAAAGATGAAAAAAATCATCTACCAGTCATGAGATCATACTGAATACAAGATCTGATCACAATCTGCACAGAAACAACTGAAATTAGAACAAATCAATAACGAATGTTGATATGATTGTCCACTTAAACTCATGCCTTATCCTTTTTCGAACAACAGCTTATGATTCATTTAAGGTTCGATTAGATGCTTAAAATGCAAGACCCCACAATCATTTGGTAAAACAAAAACCCTCACCCAACCTCAGGATTTCTTGAATTATGAATCAATCTTCAAAGAACAAGGTTTGTGAATTAGTAAGCAAATGATTATCAACAGAATATTTCATTCTGAGAGAAATTCATCGATAAGATGATTTGACATAATTATATCAAAATGGTGAGAGCTCCAGATCTATACTCACGTATAACAGAGGAGATAACCATTTGAACATGTGCTGATGAGAGCTCCAGGTGAGTACTATCGTACAGCAGAGGAGATCATCACTCCAGGTCAGTACTCACGTACAGCAGAGGAGATAAGAACAGACACAAGACATCTTGACACTAAATATACCACAGAGGATGATGACAAACAAAGCAAAATGAATGAAAGATTCATTCTCAATCCAATTTTTGTCAGCACTCAGTTTTTGTGCAATCCAAAACGATTGAGTAAATCCAGACATTCTTAAGCATAAAGTTTAATTTAATCAAAAAGCTGCTGTCTACTTCATTCGTCAGGCAGAGTCTATCAAGCATATCGTTAAAGAATCTGATCCATTCCTTTTTTTAATGTGAAACAGAATCCAGTAACAGTTACTATCATTTCTCATAGAAGTACTGGTCATGTAAATAAAATTTTTAGAGAATATACAATCATTTCTCATCATGTTAATTCCAATCTCAGAATAATGATATTACTCCCCCAAATTTTTTTTTCATATTGCGATTATTATCAATGAATTGTCATTTTAATAATTATTTTATATGTTTGTTATAAATTTTTTGTTTTTTTTTGTTTTTTTTTGTTTTTTTGTTTGTTTTTTTGTTTAATAAAGAAATAGAAAATGAAAATTTTTAAAAAGATATTAACCCAAGCATAGAAATCAATTCATAAAAACGAGGTTTATCAAATTTTTTGTGAAAAGATCAGCTTTTTGATTTTTTGTATCGATGGATATAATATTAATGAAACCCTTCTCTTGAGCATCATGAATAGCATGGATTCGTGTTTCAATATGCTTTGTGCGGAATGATGAATGGGGTTTTTAGCAATTCCAATGGCAGCCTCATTGTCACAGAATAAAGGTGTATCAAGGAAATTAATGCCATAATCAATCATTTGATGGGGATCCAGAGAACTTGAGAGCAGCAGCTCGAGGCAGCAATATATTCAGCTTCCCGTTGTAGAAGAGAAACAGTAGTTTGTTTCTTGCTCTGCCAGGATACCAGACAATTCCAAATATTGACAACCTCCACACACAGATTTTCTGTTTAACCTGCAACCATTGGAATCACTATCAGAGTAAGCATGTAAATCAAAATTTCCACCATACGGATACCACAACCCAAGACGAGAAGATCCTTTGAGATAACGAAATATGCGTTTGACAGCTTTCTCATGAGATTCCTTTGGGGCCGACTGATATCTAGCACAGTAACCAAAGCGAAAGTGATATCAGGACGACTTGCAGTAAGATACATGAGAGAGCCAATCATAGACCGAAAAATATGAGGATCAACTGGTTTTTCCATTTTCATCCGGAGTTAGACATGTCTGAGCAGTAAAAGGAGTCATCTCAGTAGACGCATAATCCATCTTAAATTTCTTCAGAAATATTTAATGTACTTTTCTTGATGAATAAGAATTCCTTCTTTCTGTTGTTCAACTTGCAACCCAAGAAAGAAACACATTTCACCCATCTTACTCATTTCAAACCTTTGGCTTATCACTTCTTCGAACTCTCTACACAATTGAGAGTTTGTAGATCCAAAAATAATATCATCGACATACACTTGAACAAAGATCATTTCACCATTCACCTCTCTTTTAAATAAGGTCATATCAATGGTACCACGAGAGTAACCATTGCTTAGAAGATATTGCGTAAGAGTCTCATACCAGATTCGGGTGCTTGATGAAGACCATACAAAGATTTATCAAGTTTATACACTTTATCAGGAAAATCAGGATCTTCAAAGCTTGGTGGTTGACACACATATATCTCCTCATCAATGTCTCCGTAGAGAAAAGCACATTTCACATCCATCTGGTAAACTTTGAATTGTTTATGAGCAGCATGAGCAAGAAATATTCTGATTGCCTCAAGACGAGCAACTGGAGCAAAGATTCTGTATAATCAATTCCTTCCTCTTGAGCAAAGCCTTGCACTACAAGTCTAGATTTTTTGCGCACCACACACCCCGATCATCTGGTTTGTTCTTAACTACCCATTTTGTGCCAATTGGATATTTGTTGGGAGGTAAATCAACTAAGGTCCAAACCTGAAGCTTTCTAAACTGTTGAAGTTCCAATTGCATAGATTCTACCCAACAAGGATCTTGAGAGCAGCATGAACATTTTTGGAACAATTGAGAAATAAAGCATGAGAAAAGACAAACATTAATCAGTCCAGATTGACTTCGCGTGCGAACACCATCAGAAACAGATCCAATCACATTATCGAGCGGATGATCTTTCAAAGTTTTGTAATCACTTGAAGAAGGAAAGATAGTTGAAGAAGTATCAGCCATGTCCGGAGAAAGATTAGATGAAGGTGTAACAATGACAGGTGTGGAATCAGGTAAGTTAGGAGATGTAGGAGATAAAAATCAGATAATGGAGCTTGATCAGGCATTGGAGACGATGAGCTGACATCAGTTGAAACAGCATCATTTACTAGCGGGATGGATGGAACAGACGATGGAGATGATGGAATAATATTTGTTTGAGTACTTGGAATTGATGTATCATCATCGAAAACTGGCAAATTAAATGATTGAACACAGTATTGGAGTCAAAGAACCATGCAGGTTCAGATTTTACTTCAGAAGGATTGGATTCTTGCCAATCAACATAGAATGACTCTTGAACAATACGTGTTCTCTTGTTATAAACTCGGTACGCCTTTTGTGAAGAAGAGTATCCAACAAAATAACACTCGTCAGAAACAGCACCAAATTTTGTCTTTTGAGATTGAGTATTCAGAAGAGTACAAGAACATCCAAATGGTCGAAAGAAATCAATTAGTGGCTTCCTCTTATGAAAGAGTTCATAAGGAGTCTTCACTTTATCTTTCACAATTAGCACTCTGTTTAGAACATAAGATGCACAATTAACAGCTTCAGCCCAGAAAATAATGGGTAATGAGGATTCTATCAACATTGTATGAGCAGCTTCCACAAGAGTGCGATTCTTTCTTTCTGCAATACCGTCTGCTGGGGTGTTCTGGTAGCACTAATTGTCTCACAACCCTTTTTGAGCACAAAATGAATCAAGAATCTGATTTTTAAATTCAGTACCGTTGTCACTTCTTAATCCCATAACTCTTCTCTTACTGACTGATTCAATAGAAATGATTAATTTCTGCAATTCCTCTGCAACTTCACTTTTGTGTGCAAGAAACCTCACCCATGAATAACGTGAGAAATCATCTGTAACAACAAGACAAAAAGATTTTTTAGCAATTGATTAACACTAATTGGCCCAAATAAATCAGTATGTAACAACTCAAGAGGACTTGATATGCTATTTAAAAGTTTGGGTTTATGAGGTTTTTTATGTTGTTTCCCTTTGGCACATGCCATGCATTTTGAATAATTCACCTAAAAGGTTCATGTCTGAGATGGCCACATGTGTTTTCAAAGTTTAAATGTATCACGTCTGAGGTGACTAAATTGTTTAAAAGGACCACGTCTGAGGTGATCAAAAGGTTTTCAAGTTAAAATGATCATATCTGAGATGATCATGTTAGGATCAGTGATCTATGTTTGATTGATTAGAGAGTATTGCAGCGGAAATCAAACAATGAATTCGACAATTCACAAGAATACAGTTGATATTCAAAGTAAGAACAACGATATAGAAAGAATTCTGCAAATCAAATGTTTCATTCAATACTTGCTTTCGTGGTGGCACAATGTCACACTTACAATCAAATCAATCATCCTTATATAGGAATGTCGTGGTGGAACATTCCTTATATAGGATATGTGACGTCTGCTGATGTCATTTGATAGTGACATCTAACAGAATTATTCAAACTATTTAAAAGTCCTCTAACAAGATTGTTCTTGACTAATTTATTAATTATCTTAAAATTGACATGGCCTAAGCGACGATGCCACAAGAGTGACTCAGAGGTTGATGCTTTTGAGAGAAGACAAGTTGCAGTAGCCTTTGACTCATTTCAATTCATATCAGAAGATATGTATCATGTTTCCTTGGAGCACGCATGAGAATTAAATCCTCCAGAATAGCTATCGCTGATTTTAAAAATAAACATTCGTCAGATTTAAATAGAACAGGAATGTCTTTATCACAAATTTGAGAGACACTCAAAGATTAAAAGCCAATTCAGGAACATGGTGACTTTTTCTAGAGTAAGAGAACCATTGGTAACTTCTCCTTGTCCAATCATTTTTTCACCCTTCTTATTTCCAGCAAATGCCACATATCCTCCATCTATAATCCGAGAATTGGTCAACAAATCCTTTAATCCCGTCATATGCTTGGAACATCCGCTATCAACATGCCACAGACTGCGTACAATCTTTGAAGAGGATCCCTGAAATGAATTAACAAATCATTTAGCCAGGAGCAATAGGGACCCAAGATTGAACAACTTTTGTTTTTAAAGAAGCAGATTTTTTACAAAAGAAATTATTAACTAATTTTGTCAATTTATTCCCAAAACATTCCTATCAGAGGATCTTTGAATCAAAGGGCAATTTTTGATAAGATGATTCTCTCCACCACACCTGAAACAATGATGTTTGAATCTAGGTCGATGATGTGATGAGGTAAAAATAGGATCAATGATAATCTCCTCATCACATTCAGACAAACTAGAATCAACCACACTGAATGTCTCATACATCTCATGATGTTTTTGTTTATTTGAATCAGAGTTCTTCTTCTTGTCAAAATCAAAACGATTCTTCTGACAAATCAGTAAAACTCGTACCATTGGTACCGGTGTCAGATAAAGACGAATTACATTTTTCTCATGATGTCATATTTAATGGTATGAAAGATGGAATAGGTTGAGAAAAACTTTTCGAAAGAATTAATTTTAAGTTGCTCAATTGTTTTAAGAGAAACAGCAGATTCATTGCATTCATTACTAGAACAAAAATCATCACTATCATGATTTGAAGTACAAGATGAAATAGAACTATCAAGAGAACATGAGACATTCAAGTCTGTTACATTTGAACTAGAAACAAACACTGAATTTAAACTAGACTTATTATCTAAAACAGACTGCTGATTGTCAGGTGTACTAGAACTAGTGCATCCAAGCCCACTAGTTGGTCCATAGTCGTAGTCCTTCACGAATATGCTTAGAGTTATTTCCGACTAAACCTGCAGACATACTGTCAGTATCTAATTTGATTAAATCATTAGAAGGAATGAGGAACAAGCATAGGAGAATAACTTATGTAATAGGAGGAGATAAACCTGTACGTTTTCATAACCCAAACCTGTTTTAATTCTTGCTCCCCGTTGAGATTTACAAAGATCATCATGTTTCATTCCGAAATAGTCCATTTATCTAACTTTGACTGAAGTTTGCTTGCTTCAAATTCAGCAAGAGCAACCCGTTCAGTCAAAGTATTAACCTCTACATTTCTTTCCAAAACAATTCTTTTTAAATGATCAGTTTCTTTTAAAGCCTCATTTAATTTCACAAAATATTTTGATTCATTCATTTTAAGTTCATCATTTATTCGTTTTAAATCCTTTTCATTATCAATTAACAACGATTAGCCTTATAAATCCCAAAAAGTCTAATTTTGCAAACAGATGAGCACATATCCTGTATTACCTCATAAGGAAGTCCTATTACTATCCTTTCGGCAGCTAAAGCTTTATCGCACATGCATGTTGGAGTACTTGATTTCCTTTCCTCAACAGTAGCGGCCGCATCATTCTTCTCTTTTCCTTTCACAGCTTGTTAATTCCTTTCTTCATCTGAACCTGTAATTTCCTCTTTCTCCTCTCCATCTGCCTTTTCTTCTTTCTCTTTACTGAAGATTCATTTGTTCCTTTGATTCCTTGAACAACACAAATCCATCTTTATCAACTTCCATCTCATCACTTTCCACAACCTCAGCAACTAACGCGTGATTTATTTCAGATCTTGTTTCTTCCACCTCCACACTCCAGTCAAGTTTGAGATCAAAGCTGACTCCTTTTTTGAATTTCCTTCTTCCTTTTCTTTCTCTGCTGTCAATCTTGGTACTCCAGTGTTACTAGGATCTGTGACAATTGGTAATGGACATTCACGTTTAAATGTCCCAATTGTTTACAGTTAAAGCACCTCAATTTTGACTTATCAAATCCTAGTTTTGAGGTAGATGATTGACCACCAAAGTTCTTTCTTCCTGTTCTTTCCATGAATCTCCTGGCTCTTAAAGTTAAAATTGCCATTTGCCATTGAATGTTAGTTTTTTCTAAATCATCAGGATCAACCTGATACATATCCTCCATAGTCATTCCTTTACCTTTCAATTCACCGGCAACAAGAGCTTCATAGCTCTGAACAAACATTCCAAAAAGAGCCATTGTTTTAGATGAAATTGAAGTTTCAGCATTCACCTTAGAATTTCCCAATTCTTTTCCAACATGATTACTACCACTCGAGAAATTACTTGTATTGCTCCCTCCTTGAATTGGTTTTGAATGTGAGAGTTTGCAGCGGATGACAACAAAGCAGCATTTTGAGAAAAACAGATGTGGGCATCATAGTGTGGTTAAATTCTCTTCTTTTCATATCCAAGTCAAAAGATTTCAACTTGTTAATGATATCCATCAGCTTATAATCTGTAAAACCTCTTTCTTGTTTGAGCATCCTCACTTGATTGAGCATCCTCACTTGAAGACTCCACTGTGGTGGAAGAGAATCGAGAAGCCTGTTACTTGTTCACTGTTGGAGAGTCTTTCATCATACTTCTTCAGAGTGCTTGAGACGGTTAAGAAACGATTTGTCAGATCTGTCAAACTTTCATTCTTGTATCCTACAAACGAATTGAACTCCTTTTCAGCTTGAATACTCTTGTCTTTCACCAGATCTGCATTCCCATCATAGATTCACAGAGAGCATCATAAAGAGATTTAGTATTTTTATGCTCTGCAAAACGATTGTAGATATCTGGAGCCAAGCAGAGAGTTAGAGCACCAAAAGCTTTTGATCACGATCAATCAGTTTCAGATCTCTTTCAGTATAAGAAGTGGGTCTTTGTTCTGAGAAACGACATCACCAACCGTAACCGTAGGTATATGAGGACCTGAAATAATCGATTCCCATTGATTATGATCTGTGTAGAAAAAGAAAGCTTTGAGACAACTCTTCCAATCTTCAAAATTATCTCCATTAATGAGTCTTGGAGGTCTATTAGGAGCAACACTTTCAAGATCCGCAAGTGTAAGAGTAGTTAATTTCGACATGATAGTTTCGGCAGAAAAATTGATAATTTCGCTGACAAATTCGCTAACAAATTCGCTGAAAGAGGTGACTGGGCTAATAGTTTCGCTGAAACAATACTATCGCAGATACTTTCGCAAAAAACAGACACTTTCGCTTGCAATTTCGGCAGCACTTTCACTTGAACAGAGACAACAATTGCTTAGTTTCGCTGCTAAATTCGCAGGAAACAAGCTTGAACTTTCGTTCAAAAATAGATTCGGCAGCAATTTCGCTTGATGATGGTCAAAAACACTAATGACTTTTGTTCAAGGGAATACTTTCGCTGAAACTCTAGAAAACAACTTCTGATTCAAAATAACTCATAATTTCGCTGAATGAAGATGACAGTTTCGCTGTAAGAACAGTAATTTCGGGTCGATCTCAAAACCCTTTTTCACCTCAAAATCAATCTGAAATCATCCAAATCTCAATGAATTTGAGATCTGATGATTGTAGAATCTTCCTCAATCAAGAACGAGCATAATTCAATCAATTTCCATACCAGAAATAGCTGATAATCCACTGAAAATTGATTGAAACTAGATATTGACCAAAACCACAAAAACTCAACAAATCAAGAGCACTAAAGCTCTCATACCATATTGTTGGTCCATGTGATCAATGAACAGTACAATTGATAGGATAATTTGATCAATATCAAACACACAATCCAAATAACAACAATTGAGAAGTGAATATGATGAATCAAGACATAATTGGTACTCAATTGAACAAACTCACTCAATAACAATACGCACAATTGTATTTCAATGAAGTAACTGCTTAGAAATCGTAGCTTGCAACAGAATTCCAGGATTAGGGTTTTGCAAGCTTACCGGACAAAGTGAAATGACAATAGTATATATAGCAGTCATAGATTCGCTGACAGTTTCGCTACCAGCGAAACTGTCATGCCGAAACTATAGATTCGACCGGCAGATTACAAGTTCGCCGGGTAAACCAAAATAGCAAACTGTGAGCGAATGTATAGATTCGCTCACAGTTTTGCTGAACTGCCAAAACTGCTAATTACAAACAAAATACAAAATGAAACTATCAAAAGTCCTATTACAATGTAAAGTAAACATCTATACTAAAGTGAGTCCAACCTAACATGATCTTCAGCCCCTAATGGGTTGAAAAGGTCCATGAAAACTAACTTTTCAAGATATTTTGAAGCACATATTCACATAACCGGCTCTAGATGCCATTGTTGGGTTTTGTAACATGTAAAACAAAGCAAGTTTAACAATTTAAACATGAAAAATCGCAGCAGAATATAGGTTTCACCATTTTAAAGCACAAACAAAACCCAAGAATAAGGATCAATAATATATATGAAATAGTATTCTATCAAACAAAACAAACAACCATAGGGTGTATAAAGAAACAACCTTTCTTGCACAAGATGTTGTAGATGTAAAAGATGAAGAATATGATGTTCTTGAATGTCTAACCTTCAAAGGAGAAGACCTCAAGCTTGTATACCCACAAGCCCTTCCAAACACCAAGCTTGTTAGGGAGCACAACACCAAATAACTCTCTTTCTTAGCTCCTCAAGATTCCGAAAATCTTCAGCCTTTTCTTTCCTAGAATCCGAAATTTTCAGCCACACTTGAGAGAGTTCTTGCTTGAGTAAGAGTTAGAGAAAAGTTTGGAATGAAAGAAGAGTGCAAGAGTGGTGAAAGTCTTGCTAGGACCAAGACACAAAAGGGAGTCCCAATGCCCCTTTGGGAGGCCGAAACTTCACTTGAAAATGGGTTCCCCCCATTTTCAACATTTTAAAAAATGTACACTCTTAACCCATTACTTTATAAAATTAAAATCTCTTTTAATTTTATAACATTAACACGCTTTTATTTGTTATTATTTAACTTACTTAAATAATGAAACAAATATACCTCATGAACAAATTATCCATATAATGTTATTCTTTCACAAAAGCAAGGTTTTAGAAAACCAATTTTCTAAATAGGTGTCAATATTTATTTGTATGATCTCATCAAGAAATTAATATTTACTAGTGTTTATATAGCTTGTTATTGGGTATGACCTGACTTGGATCATAACGTACTAACCACATCAATCTTGTATGTGTCTTGGGCATATAAGATCCAATAGATTGGTTGTCAACATCAAGAAACTCCTTATCACTTTCACCACCACCATGATCTTCTACATTTGAAGCTTCTTTATCTGAGTGTTGCGCCTCTGAGCTGGAATTTGAAGGTATATGAGATGTATATAAGATGTATTAGCTAAATTTGTCATTATTATGCTAATAGAAACTTCATTTGTAGGATTAGTTACAACTGGATCTGTAGTAGTGTAACTTGATGGTCTTCTTAGCTCAAATGTTAGGTGAGGATCACCTACTGATAGAATATATGTAGATCCTAAAACATTCTCCCAAGATTTGTTAAAACAATTTGTAACTAATTCAAGATCAAATAACCAATTAGGACAAGAACCTTTCACACCGGGAGTGCTAAGTGAAAGTGACATTGCCTGACTACTCAACTACTCAAGTTCTGAGGTTATATCCTCTATAAGCCTTAGATTAGGTAAAGTATCCAATAAAGTGTCCATCATCTAATTTCTCATCAAACTTGGCAATTTGATCTTTGGTATTCAAGATGGTGCAAGGACATCCAAATGACCTAAGAAAATTAATGAAAGGTTGCTTCTTGTGCCAAACTTCATAAGGAGTCTTACCATGTGTCTTAACTAGTAAAACTCTATTTTCAACATAGCAAGCAGTGTTTACTGCTTCTGCCCAGAAGGTGATAGGTAGTTTAGAGCCAGAAAATATAGTTTTTGCAGCTTCAATTAGTGTCCTATTTCTCCTCTCAGCAACACCATTTTGCTAAGGAGTCCTGAGACCACTATATTGTATTGTAATACATTTTTCATCACAAAATCTATGAAGGATTTGGTTCTTAAATTCAGTTCCTTGATCACATCTTATGGTTTTGACCTTGTGACATCTTATAGTTTTGACCTTGTGACCACATTGATTCTCAATCATTAAGATGAAATTCTTCAGAATCTTAGGGGTCTTATCCTTAGTTCTAAGAAAGAAGACCCACGTGAATCTTGTAAAATCATCTATGATCACTAAACAGTAAGAGATCCTTCTAAGACTCATTACACTGGTAGGGCCAAAGAGATCCATATGTAATAAGTGTAAGGGAGTTGTGATGGAGTTTCTTTACTTTGGCTCGTGAGATACCTTGTGTTGCTTCCCTTTGAGGCATGCAACACAGTGGTCATCACTTGTAAACTTTTTCTTTGGCATTCCAGTTACCAAATCATTCTTAATTAATTTATTCGTTTGATTTAAAGTTTACATGGCACATTCTTTTATGCCAGATGAAAGACTCATCACTATTGGCTTTAGATAGAAAGCATGAAACATAGTCCTAAGATAGATGTTTCTTGCAAGTCCATCTTGTACATGTTCCCTTTCCTAGGGGCTCTAAGCAGGATATGCTCATGAGGAATGACCACCCCAGGCATGAGAACAATCCACTCATACTCAGTAAAGAGAATGTTATGGCTGATCACAAATATGAGATACACTTAAAAGATTGTATCCAAGCTCCTTAACAATGTTTACCCTTTCTATGTTGAGCTTACCATTTGTGACCCTATCCCTTCCAGTTATGTATCCTCTAGCATCTCCTCCAAATCCCATCAATCTTTTCAATATTTTGGAATAGTGACCCATTGGTTTTCATATGCCTGGAGCATCCACTATCAATGATCCATACATTCCTCTTTATCTTGAGTTCATCCCCCCACAAAAGAGATAGTTAGTTACATGTCGAAACCCAAGCTTTATTAGTCTTGGTTCATCAAAAGAAGTTGGAGACAATGCAAGAGGAATTGATCTTATTGACATATTTTGAGGTTCATTGCTAATGCTAATGAAGAACTTTCAGTCATTTGGTCTTTCTTTGTCTTCCACGCCACCTTTGGAAGCTTAGACTTGACCTTCAACACTTCGAAAGTTTTGATCACTTCGGAAATATTAATGACTTCAGCTTCGGAAGATCTTGCTAACACTACAGCAAGCTTTGGTACTTCGGAAGTATTCCTTTCTTCCGAGGCCAAATTTTCTTTCGAAGGCAATTTCTCACTTGTCTTCTTCTTCATTTTGGACCTGCCGAAACGAAAAGATTTTCCTTCTGAAGCTTGCATCTTGTTCAAACTCTTAGAAGTTTCTTTCTTGGTGATGTGGAAAGTACTCTTGGATTGTAGAGGCAATCCTTAGCAAGATGAGAAGCACTTCAACACAAGACACAATCCATTTTCTTCTTCCTAAGAGTCTTCTTCTGTGAGCAAGGCTGAACTTGATCATTTTCCTTCTCCATCTTTATCTTTGCAGATGCTATGGCAATTCTTTTAGGTAGATAACTACCTTTGGAGCTTGATGGTTTAGGTTGTGTACCAGTGGTACACAACTGAGAAGCCTTTATCTTGATGTTGGGATGATTTGAATATGAACAAGAACTACAAGTACTAGAGTTTAAGTTTGTGTCTTCATCCTTAACCACCTCAAATCCTGCAAAGATAAAGACTTGTTTCTACATAGAGTTGAAAGTGGCCTTGATCTCTAGAGCCTTCTTGTACTTCCTCTTGGCCTTCCTGATCAAGTTCTTCCTTCTTGACTTGGTCATCCTAGTTTTTTATTCTCCTTAAACAAATAGTGACCCTTCTTAGAATGCTCTTCTTCACACTTCCCAGAGGCATCCTTTATTATTTCCTCTTCATCCGCTTCACTCATGGGGTCTATCAAAGCAATCTTATCTTCACAAGTTCCACACCTAGGAGATCTTACAGATAAGATTGTGTGTGGAGGATCTATCTCACTAGATCCTACTCTCTGCATATTCTGATAACAAAATTTTGTATGCAAGGATGAGGATATAATGTTCTTGAAGGTCTCTTCTTCAAGAACACATTTTTCTGCCCTGGCTTTGCTATTCACAAGCTTAGCCTGGCATTCAATCAACTTAGTTAGAGATCTTTGATCTGAGTCCTGTAGTTGGTGTGTTCATGTTTAAGAGTTGAAATGGTTTTCTCTAAGTCCATTATTATTAGTTTATAAGTATTCTCAGCTCTTTTGGAATCAAATTTTAGGATGTTTAAACACTCAAGATCATATCTCATCCCTAAGTTGTACGACCTGTATCTATTAACTTTAGAAATACAATCAGTTATGTTGAGATTTTCCAATACCTTGGCTTCCTCATGATCTACCATAAGTGCTTGGTTTGGAGATGTGTCTTCCACTTGAAAGCTCCAGTCAAAGCCTCCTTTTTCAATAGCAATTGTAGCTTGCTGCTTTGCCTTTTCATCTAGGTGGCTCTCTTAGTGTAGTTTGGCTTGGTTTGTGTTTGGACACTATTTGTCCTTGGTGCCTTACACTCCCTTCCAAAGTGACCTATTTGGTTACAGTTGTAACACTTTACTTTGCTTTTGTCTAGCCTAAACTTTCCACTAGTTGCATTACTTGGAAACTTCCTCCTTGTCATATCTCCATGTATTCCAGGTCATCTGGATGGATACAATATAGATGTTCAAGGGTGAAGTGAAAGTTTCCTATGCTTTCATTGGAAGACACAAAGGCTTGTGAAGAGCTTGTCTCTTGGAATGGGCTTCCTTGAGTGTAACTTTCTCTTGGTGTCTCCAGGAAGGTGATAAAAGGACACTTTTATGAGTTGTCTAGGTAGCAGATGAGATGATATTGTGGTTCTCTACTATCCCTTTCAACCACATGGAAGAAAGAACTCAGTTGATTGCTGGAGTTACCTAATAAACTTTGCATGTTCATCTCCATCTGGTATCCACTGAGAATACCATACATCTCTTTCAAAGTAAGTCTTAAGGTTCTTAGTTCTCTTGATAACAACATAATAATGTGTCCATTGTCTAGGAAGAGAGGACATGAACTTCTTTACAATGTCCATGTTCTCAAGAGTCACTCCACATCCATTAGAGTGTTCATAATCTCAACATATCTGAAATATTATTGAGTCATGTTTTCACCTGTTTTGAAGGTGAAGTTTTCAAACTGCCACTTCATGAGATCTTTCTTGTTCTCCTTGGCTTTAGTTGACCCCTCACACATCAACTTCAGTGCATCCCATAGTTGTTTAGCTGTTTTGCACTTCTTGAAGCCTAAGTATATGGAGTTGGGAAGAGCAGTTTGAAAGGCTATCATGGCTTTTTGATCAATATCTATTCTCTTCTTGTCTTCTTTAAAATAGTCAACCATATCTTTTAAAATCATACCACCCCTAGCAGCAGCTGAAGAGGTGCTTGGTATGTGAGGCCCCGAGATAACAAATTCTCACATCTTAGAGTCTAGTGACTTGATGAAACCTTTAATTCATTGGCACCGTGTGTCAAAGTCTTCAAGAGTGACTAGTGGGGACTTTGTCATGGTTCCAGTTTTCGTATCAGCTTTAGTGAGAGCCACCATTTAAGATGTTAATTATTTTGTGTGTGTGAGTGATCTTAAGATGGTGAGATCTTACAATCAAGAGCCTAAATGGATTTGATACTAACTGAAGGACCATTTAAGGGATGGTCACTTACAACACAACAAATAATAAGGAGAGTATAGTAAAGAACACTTAACAAATCAAATAGGAAACTGGAAACAAATATAATATGATACTTAGAAGACAAGTAAACATGAGACAGAACAAGAACAAACAACATAAGGATATTGCTTTTCAAGAATGCTTTATATTGCTCTTAAGTTCATTTACAAGTGTTAAAGCATATATTAATAAAAACAAAGACCTGAGATACTGTATAGTACATCCTACAACCAACCATGCTAAGAAAGCCAACTGGAAACATTTGATCTAGACAACAAAAAAGTCAATTGTAGAATCAAAAGTCAGATTGTATTTTGACTAGTGACTATGACATGCCATAGCTCCCATCCTAATATATAACAATAAAGATAAAAGTACATAAAGTAGAAAGCAATAGACTCAAGACCTTATTGTACAATTACCAAAAGCATGGACCTTTTCATCAACTTGTATAAGTTGGTGAATCATCAGAGTTGAAGCAGAGAGTGGTCCAGCTTTATGGAAAAGTATATCAGATAAAGCATGTGTCAAAAGTCTTAGGAAGAAATCAACCTTCACTTCTTGGCTTTAGAGGACTTTTTCTTTGAAGCAAAAGACTTCACCTTTGGCTTTGGAAGATGTTGGTCTTGGCTTCAGAAGATTTTACACTTTGAATAATTCTGATGCATGGTGTAAAACTTCTGAATAATTTCTACTACACACTTAAGTGCATGCATGCAAGAAAGACTTTGAATGTTTTAGGTGTACCAGCCTTACATGAAACCTTACATCAAGTCTTATGGCAACATGATGTGGAGACCTGTTATTGAATGGCCTCACATCCCAAAAACTATTTCGACCACTGCTGCAGGAGGGATGATTACAAAGGAAATGGTTAACTACTTTGAGGAAGATTGGAAGAAAATAGATGTAGATCATAAAGCCATAACCCCTCTGCAAACTGCTCTTCCAAACTCTAGCTATAGAGGTTTCAAGAAGTGCAAAACTTCTAAGCAACTTTGGGATGCGTTGAAGCTTATGTATGAGGGATCTAATAAAGCCAAGGAAAATAAGAAAGCCCTCTTGAAGTAGCGGTTTGACAACTTCACCAACGAGACAGGTGAAACCATGACTCAACTATATTTTAGGTGTGTTGAGATTATGGATACTCTAATGGATGTTGGAGTAAAATTGAGAATAAGGATATTGTGAAGAAGTTCATGTTCACTCAACCCAGAGAATGGACTCACTACTATATGGCTATTAAGAGAACTAGAAATCTCTCTACCCTTACTCTCACATAACTGTATGGTATCTTTAATGGCTACTACATAGAGATGAAAATGAAAAATCCATCCAGCAGCTATTTTAACAATCAGTAGAGTTTAGCCCTTGATGTGGTTGAAAGGGATAGTAGAGAACCACAACATCATCTTATCTTCTATCCTAAGAACTCACAAAAGGGTCCTTTTATCGCCTTCCCTAAAACACCAAGGAGAGCTACATCTAAGGAAGCTCACTCTAAGAGAAAGCTCTGTTCAAGCCTTTGTGTATGATGACAAGAGTTGTGGTAACATTTTTTTCACTATTGAAGACTTGGATTGTATCCCTTCAGATGACCTGGAATACATGGAGATAGTCTAGCATATGGCTTTTCTCACTCTCAAGCCAAGAAGTTCTCTAAGAGAACTGGAAGGAAGTTTCCTAACTATTTATCCTATGGAAAGTTTGGGCTTGATAAAAGCAAAGTGAAGAGTTACAACTATAACCAAATTAGGACATTTTACTAGGGAGTGCCAGGCACCAAGAACCAATAGTGGCAAAGCACAATCCAGGCCAAACTACACTAAGTGTGCTCCCATACCTGAGAAGGCAAGCCAACTAAAACAACAAACTGTTGTTGTTGTTGAAGAAGAAGGCTTCGACTGGAGCTTCCAGGTAGAAGAAATTTCTCCCAACAAAGTATTAATGGCTGAAGTAGGCATTGCTAAAGTAAATATGCATCTATCCCAAAACTTGGAAGTATTTAAAATAGAATATTTAGAGAAAATAGTGTCAACTCTTAAGCATGAGCACACAAATTACAAGACTCAAATCAAAGATCTCATTACCAAGTTAACTGAATGCTAGGCTAAGCTTGTGATAAGGAAAGCTATGGTAGAAAAATGTGTCCTTGAAAATGAAACCTTCAAGAATATCATATTCTCATTCTTGCATGCAAAGATATTTTATCAGAAAAGGCAGGGATTAGGTTAAAGTGAGAGAACTCCTCTACACACTTTATTATTTTAAGATCTCCAAGGTGTTGAACTTGTCAAGGTAAGCTTCCTCTCAAAGGGAAGATGTAGATAAAAAGGATATAGTGAAGGACGGAACTAAAATGAGTGAAGAAAATTATACTAAGAAGGGTCGTTATTCTTTGGGAGAGAAGAAAGAACCAAGGATGAGTAAGTCTACTAGAAAGAACTTGATCAAGGCAGCCAAAAGAAAATCAAAGAAAGCCCAAGAGATCAACACTGCCTTTAACTCCAAGTAAAAGTAAGTTTATATCTCTACTCGATTTGAAGTGGTGAAGACTGAAGATTCAACCATGGACTCTAGTATTAGGAGTCCTAGTTCATGTCCAAATCATCTTGTTCAAGAGAATAAGGCTGATCAAATATGCCTTACTGTTGCATAGCCTGAACCATATGTTTCAAGATCAATCCTCACCCTAAGAAGCCTACTGCATCATCTGTGAAAATGAAGAAGGAAGAGTAAGAGAATAAGATAAAGAGAAAGAAGAGATAGTGAAGGATGGATCTGAAGTGAGTGAAGAAGATCATCCTAAGAAGGGTCGCCATTCTCTTGGAAAGAAAAAATAACCAAGGATGACCAAGTCTACCAGGAAGAACTTGATCAGGGCAGCCAAAAGGAAATCAAAGAATGCCTAAAAGATCAAGACCACCTTTAACTCCAAGCATAAGCAAATTTTTATGTGACACCCTACATAAATCCCACATTAGCTGTGGATAAGAGAGATTCCAGGCTCATAAGGAATGCCCCATCTCTAATATCATTAACATGTTTTGGGTGTATTAGATGTGGATGACAGGAGAACTCCATAGTTAAGCATGCTAAGGTGGCAACAATCTAGGGACGGGTGACCTTCGTAGGAAGTTTTCACCTAGGCAACCGAAAGTAAATCCGTGAGCTCCTTATGGGCAAAGCAGACAATATTGGTGTATGAGGACCCCGGTGTTACAAAATGGTATCAGAACCACCCTATGCCATTTGGGATATGGAACATACCACACCAGGATTGTGACTTCTCGGGCTCATTGAGGATGATGAGTCCAAAGGGGGGGGGGTGATTGTGACACACTACATAAATCCCATATTAGCCGTGGACATGAGAGATTCCTAGTTCATAAGGAATGCTTCGTCTCTAATATCATCAATGTGTTTTAGGCATAATGGTTATGGATGAGAGGAGGACTCCATAGTTAAATGTGCTTAGGTGACAACAATCCAGGGATGGGTGACCTCCCTGGAAAGTTTTCATCCAGGCAAGCAAAAGCAAATCTGTGAGCTCCTCATGACCAAAGCGGGCAATAATGGTGGTATGAGGACCTGGGTGTTCCATTTTATCTATATTTTGAAATGGTGAAGACTGAATACTCAGCCATGGAATTTAGTAGCAGGAGTCCTAATTCATGTCCAAATCATCATGGTCAAGAGAATAAGGCTAATCAAATATGCATTACTACTACACAGCCTAAACCATCTAGTTGCAAAAGCAAACCTCACCTGAAGAAACCAATTGCATCATGTGTGAAGATGAAGAAGGAAGTGAAAAGAGAACAAGCTCAACTACCTACCCAGAAGAAGAGTCTTAGAAGTATGCAAACTAAATACATCATGTGTGATAGTACTTCTCACTTTGCTAAGGATTGCATCTACAATCCAAAAGCACTATCCACATAACCAAGTAGAAAACTTCTGAGAAGAAGAAGAAGATAGCTTTAGAAAGAATATCTTTCTTTTTAGAAGCTTCAAAGTGAAGAAGAAGATAAGTGAAAACTTACCTTCAAAAGAAAATTTGGTCTCGGAAGAAAGGAATGGTTTTTAAGTACTAAAGTCTACTGCAGTGGATGCCTAAACTTCTAAATCTCCAGTCTCTAAAACTTCAAAAGTCATTAAAACTTTTGAAGTATTGAAGGCCAAGTCTAGTCTTCCACAGATGTGTGGAAGACGGAGGAAGGCCATGTGCTTGAAAGTTCTTCATCAACAACAACAAATGATACTTAGAGCTATCAATTACTATTGTATTATCTTCATTTCACTTTGACAAGAACAAATCAACAATGCTTGAGTTTCCAAATATAACGTGTAACACCCGAATATTTAAAGGGAAAGAAGGAAAAAGGAATAAAACCCAAGTAGAGGGGTTAAGGGTGTAAAAGGGTACAAATGAAATAAAATAATATATTTTGTACAACAAGGTGATATGGTCGTGCATATCACCCATGCACATCAACTTTTGTTCAGTTTTAGAGCGAGAAAGCACAAGACATTCGATTTTTTTTGAAGAAGAAGAAGTAGAAGCCTGATTTAAGGTATGATTATGGTGTTTTATGTGTTCTTGGCTGGTTATAACCTTGAGTATGTGCTTATAGGTGTTTGTGCATGTTTGTGTGTATGTTTTGGTGGGTTTTAGGTGTTTGAACTCATAGCATTCAGGTTTGAAGGAAGTCTTTCTTGAAAGTTGTCAAATGTGAGTTCTAGATCCCCTATTTTAAATGTTTAAAACTTGTTTGGGGCTAGAATGCTTGTATGTATGTTTTTATTTAAGTGGGTATGTTACCGGTATATTCATGTGCATGTGTATGTGGGTGGGGTATGTTTCAGGTGTATATGATGTTATGATTATGTTATGATTATTTTATTATGTGTTTTTGTTGCTTAGAGTGTAAGAACTAAGCCTCGAACATGATAGAATTAGTCTTGGGACTGAAATTATGATGTTAGTTAGAAGTTAGTTGCTCATGCTCCTAAAACCATGCACGCAAATAGTTCTCATGCGCCTAGCTTTATGCCAAAATTGGCTAAGTGTTCCTATGGGCCTGACTGCCCATACGTCTATGTGCCCATGCGCCAAAGTCAAGCTCATGCACCTGCATAGTGCCTATGCGCCTGGAAAGTTTCCTAAAATAGCAAAGTGTTTGGCTATCTGCCCAAAAGTTTCCCATGCGCCTAAGTGTTCCCAAGCCCCTGAAGGTCCCGAGCCTGCGTAGGACTCATGTGCCTAAGGACTTTGAATATATTCTGGAATTTTAGGGAAAATACAAGTTTTAGGCTTTGACTTGGGATGTTCCTGGGGTAATGTATGATGATTATATGATGTCTTAAGATGATGAGTGATGTTGTTATGCATGCTTATGTTATGTATGTTTATGTTATGTTTTCTTTATGTTCCTTTTTATGTATATTTCCTTGGCTTTGCATGGTATGTTAATATCAATAAATGTAAAGTATTATGCAAGTGAAAGTGGAAGCTAAGGATAATGAAAAGATGAGCATAAAGAATGAATGAATGCATGCATTAATGAATGAAAGAAAGAATAAAAAGTCTTTCAAGGAAATGTACGGAGGTTCACACACAATGAAGGGTGTTAGCTCAACTTTGTGTGGGTTAGCAACCCCGGAAGGATGCACACTAGGGTCTAGCCCTTGTGATTAACCATATGTGTGGGACCCTTCTCGCATCACCCAGGTACTAGAGTTAGCTTCGTGCATAATGTTCGAGGTCTATTTAAAGACCCCAGGCCGAGTAACCAGGTTCGTCCATAATGTTTGGGTATAGCAAATGGCATTAGTCGAGATGAGAAGTGAAAGATAATGATGTATAACAAAATCTATGGTAAGGAAGACAATGAATGAGAATGATGAATGAATATTAACGAATGATGATGAAAGATAATAGTAAGATTATTTATTTGTATGTAGGATGCATGATCACATATGAAAGTATAGAACGGTTTTAAGCAAAAGTAAAGTATTTTATTTGTAAAACTAGAACTCACTAAGCAACAAGAACTTTTTATGTATTTTCTAGTTGGCAGGTGATTGTTGCTGAGGATGGCATCGGCAGCTACTTGGCTTATTTTGGATGGAGTCCGTTTTGTATAACAATGATCATTTTGTAATGTAATGCAAACAAATGACAATTTTAATGACTAATAATTTTGTGTTATTTTGCAAAGGCAATAATTTATACATAAAAATTTTTATTAAGTATTCCGCTATAATATTTTAGTAAATATAAATGTATGTTTTATGTTTTATGTGCAATGATTGACCAACCGTGAGCGTCCAAGGAACAGGGCCTTAAAAGTTGGTATCAGAGCCAAAGTTTTAGAGAAATAGGTAAATATCTTCAAAAACCTAAGCTTAAACTGAGAATGAGACAAAATGGAAGGATGCCAGTCTGAGTAGCTACATGCCATCAGGTATTTTCTTTATTGTTAACTGGTGTTATGTGAGAATGTTATGTGGTTTATGTGCTTCTTAGTAGATTTAGATACTGATGTAGTCAGCATAGGAAACGCTTGGGGCATGAAGAGTACAGTAGTGGCTAATCACAACTTGCCACTGTAATTTGGGACTTACTATACTTGACATAAACTGAGATATTACCTTGAATGACCGTGTTCGCGTTTGGATATTATAGTGCATTTAGAGGATGGTTGGAGGTAGATCTTCTAAGGCTTCTCGAGGTGACATCATAGTGGACATCATAGTGGATGTGGTGCTGGACCACGGGTCACGAAAGAAAAGTCTAAAGTTGGGGAGATAGCTCATGAAGAGCCCAAGACCCCTCATGCGGAGGGTGGTGATTAGAGTGTGAATATAAGGGCCATAGTGAATGAGGTTCAGGTTGAGGAGGTTCAGTAGGAGATGCAGATGATTATCGTATGTATGGTGACCAAAGTGATCAAGGCTGTGAGGGAAGAAGAGGGATAGGTCCTCGGGGGGACAGGGATAGACCGGAGATTGAGATGCTTGTCTCTAGTGACGATGAGGAGGAAGAGCCTGTGCATGAGATAGCACGAGGTTGTAACTATGGGGCATTCCAGAGATGCAAGCCCCCGACTTTTGATGGCAATGGCACTACTGCTGCTCACCAGTGGGTAAAAGAGATGGAGGCGGTACTTCATATCAGCAAGTGCTAGGAAGATCAAAAGGTGAAGTTCGCCACTCACTCATTCATGGACTCAGCTCTGTGTTGGTAGGACAATATTTTCCAAGATGAGGGTAGTAGGGTAAAATGGAAGGATGAGGTGGAGTGAGTTGAAGAAGTTGGTGATCGAGGAATTCTATCATCATAGGGAGTTGGCCAAGGTAGAGAGGGAGTTCCTGCAGCAGGAGGCGGGAACCATGACACATCAGTAGTATACCACCAAATGCAATGAGATGGCACGGCTGGTGCCAGATCAGGTGATGCCTCTATTTTGAAAGATTAAGAGGTATATTCAGGGATTGTCGACGTATATTCGTAGGGACATGATCATCGCCCGGCCAAGTACGTTTAGGTTGGTGGTTGATCTGGCGGGAAGGTTGTATGATGAAAGAGAGGTGGTGGTAGCTGAGGTGAGCAAGAAACGTGATGGTGACCGGAATTGGAACGGGAAGAGGTTTGGGCGTGAGAGAGCCGCCCGAAACAATAAGTTACGAGGGTGGATGACTGGCGTGTGGTCACAACCGGTGCAGGGTCGAAATGGTGTGGCAATTATAGAAAATAGCTTACTTGTGAGTGTAGGTGGGGATTTGTATTTATGTTTCAACTATGGAAACCTAGACACACGGTGAGAGAATGCAAGGTGGGAAAATGTTTCAACTGTGTTGGAGAGGGCCACATGAGGAGGAACTACAAGAAGCCAAAGGCTAAGAGTTTTGATGCAGGGAAGAAGGCAAGGACTGAAAGGTAGAAGACAAGCACCAGAGCCTTCACGATGATCCAGGATAAGGCTAGGACGGACCCCAATGTTGTGTCAGGTACATTTCTAGTAAACCAAACTCTTGTTTCTGTGTTATTTGATTCTGGTGCTAGTAAGAGTTTTATTTTTACTGCTATCTGTGCTAATTTGCCTATTAGTAGTAGAAATATGGATGAGCCCTTCAATGTTGAAACTGCCATAGGTAAGTCTATTAGGATTTCTGAACTAACAAAAGGCTATGACATAGAGTTAGAAGGTCATAAGTTTCCTGCTAGATTGTGTGTAATGACCTTAGGCGGGTTCGATTTAGTCCTAGGAATGGATTGGTTAGCGGTCTACGAGGCGAATATTATGTGTAGCAAAAAGATGATCAAATTGACAACGCCTAACGGGAGTCCAGTGACCATTTACGGTGATCGAGTCACTATGATTCCAAAGGTGATTTCGATGGCAGTGGCGGGAAAGTGTTTGAGCCGTGGATGTAGTGCCTACCTGGCCTACATGAAGGATGTGGACACACCAACACCACAAATTTATGATGTGCCAGTTGTGTGTGAGTTACCAGACATGTTTCCCAAAGATTTACAAGGTGTGCCACCAAACCGTGAGATCGAGTTTCAAATTTACTTGATACCTGGTGCTTAGCCTGTCGCTAAGGCACCGTATCGCTTAGCCCCCTCCAAGATGAAGGTGGAGGAACTACAAGAGTTGCTCGAGAAAGGGTTCATTAGATTGAGTATCTCTTCTTGGGGTGATCCGGTCTTATTCGTCAAGAAGATAGACAATAGTACGAGGATGCGTATCAACTACTGTGAGCCGAATAAGTTGACGGTGAAGAACTGGTACACGTTGCTGAGGATTGATGACTTGTTTGATCAACTTCAAGGTGTCACTTGATTCTCAATGATACATCTCCGATCTGGTTATCATCATTTGAAGGTGAAGGAGCAGGATATTCCTAAAACAACTTTTCGTACGTGTTATGGCCACTACAAGTTTCTCGTTATGTCTTTTGGTTTACTAATGTGCCATCTGCTTTAATGGACATGATAAATCGAGTGTGCCAGCCGATGTTGGATAAATTAGTGATTGTGTTTATCGACGATATCCTAATTTATTCGAAGAGCAAGGAGGAACATGTCGGTTATATTTGTGAAGTATTAGAAACACTGAGAAAGGAGAACTTGTATGCCAAGTTCTCCAAGTGCACATTCTGGTTGCGTGAAGTTTAGTTTTTGGTCACGTGGGAATCCGGAAGGGATTATGTTGGACCCGGTGAAAGTGGAAGCTATTATCCAATGTAAATCTCCAAAGACACCATCCGAGATCCGTAGTTTCTTAGGATTGGTGGGATACTATAGGAGATTCATTCAAGACTTCTCTAAAATATCTAATGAAAAGGTTGATTCAAGCTCATGTCCAATCAATACCCCAAGGAAGCGAGGATTTCAAAGTCTATTCAGATGCTTGTTACTTAGGGTTGGGTTGAGTGTTGATGCAGCAGGGAAAGATTATAGCTTATGCATCCTAACAATGAAGGTTCATGATGTTAATTACCCTACTCGTGACTTGGAGCTAGCAGTTGTGGTCTTTGCGTTAAAAATTTGGAGGCACTACCTATACGTGACAAAGTGCACCATCTTCACGGACCACGAGATCTTGAAGTACTTCTTTTAGAAGAAGGACCTGAATATGAGACAAAGGAGATGTTTGGAACTTATAAAGGATTATGATTGTGAGATCCTTTACCATCGGGCAAGGCCAACGTGGTGGCGAATGCCCTTAGATCAAAAGATAGGCCTAAAACAATTCGAGTGAAGGCGTATCAATTAGTTATAACCTCTGATGTGATGAAGCACGTCAAGGAGTTCCAAGACGAGGCATTGAAAGAAGATTGTCTTTACTCCAAAAGGATGATAGGTATAGCTATGGAGTTGGGTGAAAACACTCTAGGTGTAAGAACCCGATTGGGATGAATATGGATTCCTCGTTATGGGGATCTGCATGGAAAGATCATGGAAGAAGCTTATAAGAATTGATACTCTATCCATCTCGATGCCACAAAGATGTATCAAGATATGAAGAAAGACTATTGGTGGTCGGGTATTAAGTGTGACGTAGCGGAGTATGTGAGTAAGTGCCTTACTTGTTTGCAAGTGAAAGTGGAGCATCAAAAGCCATACACTAAGATCCAACCATTGGATATACCCAAGTGAAAGTGGTAACATGTCACCATGGACTTTATTATGAAGCTACCACGTATCGCGAGAGGGTACGATGTCGTATGGGTGATAGTCGATCGTCTGACAAAGAATGCCCACTTTCTACCGATCTGTGAGACGTATTCATCCGAGTGGTAGGCCGACTTGTTAATCAAAGAGATTGTAACTTCTCATGGTATACCAGTGTCTATTTTTTCTGACCATGACACTTGGTTACATCCTTTATTTTGGATGAAATTTCATGATGCGATGGGGCCAAGGTTACAAATTAGCACAGCTTATCATCCACAGACGAATGGACAGTCGGAGAGAACCATATAGATGCTTGAGGATATGCTTTGGGCATGCGTCATTGACTTTGGAGAAAGTTAGGATGACCACTTATCGTTAGCCGAGTTCTCATATAATAATAGTTACCATGCCAGCATTGGTATGCCCCCTTATGAGATGCTATACGGTAGGTGATGTTGAACCCAATTCTGTTGGGGTGATATTGGTCAGAAGGAGCTTGGAAGTATCGAGGTGATTGAGGCTATGGCTAAGAAATTGGAGAAGATTAAGGCCTTATGAAGGCAGCCAAAGATAGGCAAAAGTCGTACACGAACAAGAGACGTCGACCGATTGAGTTCAAGGTGGCTGATAGAGTTATGTTGAAGGTTTCACCTTGGAAGGGTATCACCCCATTCAGGAAGCGGGGAAAGTTAAGCTCGAGATACATGGGACCTTCCAGAATCATTGCTCGAATAGGGGAGGTGGCCTATAGGTTGGAGTTACCCGATGAGTTAAGTGGAATTCACCCGACATTCCATGCATCTCTTTTGTGGAAGTGTTTAGTTTAGGAAGATATGGTTATACCATTGGAATACATTGAGGTGGATGAGCGACTCAATTGTGTGGAGCAACAGTGGCTATCATTCATAGTAAGGGAAGAGATTGCGAAATAAAGTGGTTCCTTTTGTGCGAGTACAGTGGAAGCAAAGGAAAGGATCCGAGTCTACATAGGAGACTCAAGAAGAGATGAGATAGGTACACATCTATTTGAGGAATAATAGGTTTCGGGGATGAAACCTACATAAAGGGGTGGACTTCTAACACCCAGATTTTTAAAGGGAAAGTAGGAAAAAGGAATAAAGCCTAAGTAGAGGGGTTAAAGGTGTAAAAGGGTACAAATGAAATGAAATAATATATTTGTACAAAAAGGTGATATGGCCGCCATATCACCCTTGCACATCAACATTTGTTCGGTTTGAGAGAGAGAAATCAGAAGACATCTGATTTTTTTAAGAAGAAGAAGTAAAAGCCCGACTTAAGGTACGATTATGGTGTTTTAAGTGTTCTTGACTGCTTATAGCCTCGGGTATGTGCTTATATGTGTTTGTGTGCGTTTGGGTGTGTGTTTGGTGGGTTTTAGGTGTTTAAACTCATAGCATTCGGTTTTGAATGATGTCTTGCCTCAAAGTTTTCAAATATGAGTTCTAGATCCCCTATTTTTAATGTTTTAAACTTGTTTGATGCTGGAAATGCATGTATGTATGTTTTTATATAAGGGGTATGTTACCCTTGTGAATCCAAGGATCGCAATCAGGAATTATCAGTGTTAGAAGAATGGAATCAAGCTAATGATGGCGGAGTGATCATTAACAGTTGATTTAGTTTTTTTGAACAAATATCAAATCAAGTAAATGTTTGTTATGAAAAACATAATGAATAAGCAAAAAAGATTTGTAGTGTCTTAAAATCCAATCCCAAAATGTCTTCTTCAGAGGTAAGTGGTTCCACTACACTTTGATTATGCACCATTTCAAGCTCATCTTCTTTTGAGATTCTTAGTTTGAAAACTTCGTCGATGGTAGATCCTTTCAGCACCCCAACTTCATATCTTCTTCTTTTGTATGCTTTAGCATGCAATTTATCAACCACTTGAATCATATGTACATATAGACATAGATCATTTTAAGCTCTCTCATTAGCAAGTTTTGGGAAGAATTTGTCATGCAAATATGATGTGTAGCTTGGGTGAAGCATCTTGATCTCCACTGGATCAAATATTCTTATCTTTTTAGCTTTCTTTTCTTCGGCATTCCTTAACACCACCAATTCTTTGGTCTTTTCAATATATCCCCATTCTGTTATGGGATATGTATATTGATTCCCTTCAAAGCTTTTGATGACTGCTAAATTCTTGTTGTTGTGTCCAACCGTCTTCAATAGCTCATCATCTACCAATGTAGAGGAGTTTGTTCTTGATTTTTTATCCTTTCTGTTCTTCTATTATGCTTAACATCCCCTCTCTTAACTTCTTTATCACATCATCTATGAATTTAGTCTTTAACATACCCACCAAAACAAAGAAGTCTCTTCCTCTTGGGTGAATTGGGTAGTTAGAAATGACTAAGCTTTTTAGATCCTTGAGGTCACTTTCAGATAAGCACAATATTGATACTATATGATGGAAGTATTGAATTCTTCCAGATGTTCTCTATATGATTGCACAATCCCACTCCTGATTATACTTCTAGGCCATAATCCTGTTGTCTTCTATAGAGTTGGGACTTGTGATATGATCAAACAACTCTATCAAGGTTGATATTTCCTCTATTATATGTCTGACTATTGTTGCCAATGGCCACACCTTTCCAGGAATAACTTCTTGTGGCTCTCTGTTTAGCTTTTCTTTTCCTTTGTGCTGATCTTTATTATCAACTGTTATTGGTTTAGCAGGGGTTTTGTTGTGTTGCTCAACATCAAGCTTTGGAGCTTCAGTCCTGAACCTCACTCTAGTTTCTAGTTCAACAGCCATTACATGTTCCATCATCCTCCTTAGCTCACCTACTTTTCTTCCACTGAGCTCATGCATTTTGTAATTATGACCCTATAGCCAATAGGTCATATTATATTTGTTTAGCTTTGTTGTATCACAATGACCTAACTCTTTCTTGATTTTCTGAATATATCGAAATGTTGTGAAGGCTTCATAGTCACAGTTAGAGATCATGAATCTAGCAAGCTCAAATTCTTTTAGTAGATCCTTTTTTTCAGTCACATTCATCTTCTCAACCATATCAAATGGAAACCCATGGTTGATAAGGGTCATAAACATTGTTGACTCAGGCCTCTCTTCTAATATGTCATTTGTTGTCAGAAGATCGTCAGCCTTGATTGTTCTTGGTCTTTGGGAGTTTCTTCTTTAGTGAGCTTTTTTCCATTCTTCATCACTATCAGTTTCATCATGAGACTTAGGCTTTGAAGTTTATACATCCATTGAAGGAGTGTGCTCAGAAGATATAGGCCTTGAACTTTTAGGTGAATCTTCTACATTAGTTACCTCTTTATGTGTCGCACCTAGGTACTTTCTCTTTCTAGTGTATTGAATAATAGGCTTTGAAGTCTCATAGGTTTCTTTTGATGGTTTTGTTGTTGGAGCAACATTTGATTCCAGGGCATAGATTTTCATCTGTAACTCATTTATCTCTTCCTCTTTCCTTTTTAGCATAGCAGATTGAGTAGAAAGAGAATTGGTTACATGATCAATTTCCAAAATGGTCTTCTCCTTTTCAGCCTTCTCAAACCTCACTAATTCTTTGAGCTCTTTTTCTTGTTGAAGTAGTGCATCAATAACTTCATTGTTGCATTGTGCATCTTCTCTTAATCTTTTAATTCTTGATTCTTGCTTCATCAGCTCATCATCCTTTTCTTTTAGCACACCTTTCAACTCATAAATCTTTTTTGGTTTCTTTTGTTGACTTGATGACCCGTTTGTCATATTCAACAACTAGATAAATCTTCTTCACACGAATGCCATCTTCACTCAATTCATCTTTATGATAAACAATTACATGAACATAATTTCCTTCTTCTTCCCCTGCTTCATGATAAGCAGCTACATCATCATTCTTGACATCATCAGGGGCTGTACTAGCTGAGCTTGAGCAAGAGTCAATAGTTTGGTCTGCCTGCTCCTGATGAGGTTATTGTTGTTGTTCAGTGAATGGAGAGATTGGCTCGGTATCACCATTGTACACACTATTTTGTGAGACTAGCTCAGTCTCACCAGTGCAAAAGCTCTCATGTGATTGATGTTCAGGAGTTGGAGGTTGTTGATGATTAGGTGATTGATGGTATGGTGATTGATGAAGTTGTTGAATGGGTGATTAATGATGTGGTGGTGATTGTGGATGAGGAGATTGATGTTGTTGTTGAGTGGGTGATAGGGAAGGAGAATATGGTGCTTCTCTATCATTATTGGATGTATCTTCTTGATGTTCTTCCCACAACAGCTGTGTTGGGATGTTTGCATTAGCATTGCCACATGAGACAACATGGGCATGTCTTCTCCTCATACTTCCCACAGATCTTATTCGGTACAGATCTTCCCAGATGCGTTTGTACAAAAACATCACCTAGTCTTTCTATCCCGGGCAGCTTAGCATTAAAGATCAGTTGGAGGAACCTTGGAAACATGAACATTTTGTCGTTCTTCTCTACTCTTATTTGGTCATATAAACAATTGAAGATGTACTTTGAGTAGTTATACGTTCTTCCTTCAAAAATTCCTATGATTCTAGAAGAGATGTGCCTTGAGAATCTATCCAGTCCAGATTTCCTGTTTGAGATACACTTCAAGTAATTGTGACATAGAAACCGGTAGGGCTTGCACAATTTCTCCTTTTTGATCTCTCCTCCATAAAAGTCACCATCATAACCCTTCAGTAGAAATATCTTCTCAATGTACTCATGTTCAAAGAAGTCCGGGTCATCTATTTCTTGATCTCCCAATTCTAGTGTTCTTCTGATCGTCTGTTCATCTATTCTTAAGTGCTCAGTTCTTATATCTGCAATAATGACCTTTGATTCTCCATCCTCCTCTATTCGTGTAGAGTTCCAGAAATCAATTACGTCTGCTTGATGAATCACAGGTTGTGTTGTTAAAGCCTAAAAGAGCCTGGATCATCGCATATATCTGATAATGTCTCGACACCCTTTCGATACAGGGTCATCAACATCGAGAAATGCACACACATTGTGCTCTTTTGCAAATCGATTCGACATTTGTTTAGTAGTGTTGAAGAAGAATAGATAAGAATAAACACTACAAACAAAAGAATATGTGATAACCATGAATCAAACAGGTCAAAATTGGTGATTATGATATGATTTACCTTCAAAGCAATGATCTGAGATCAAGTTTATGTGTTAGTTTGAGGTTTTGATTTAGTAATTTTGAATGTTCATGAAAGGAGGAAGAGGTTTGTTAAGTCTGCTTTTCTAGGTCTGGAAAAGTGAATAATGAATGTTTAAGTCAAAAACATAATTTATACTCACTCGGACACATTAATTCATTTATTTAATGATGTGGGACCCTCTATCCTTGTTACCAAATTTACTGTTTCCATAGTTGTTAGTTCTTCTGTAGATATTCTACGGATTCCATAGATAGTCTCCGCTTCTATAAAAAACTCACTTTTGCTAAAGTATATTTAAATTTTCATACATTAGCAATCTATGAAAATAAATTATGCATTTAAAAACCTTAACTCATCCGTAATTTACCAATCTACGGATAGTCATATTTTATTAAGTTTCACACTGTAGCTTCCGCTTATGCTGAAAATGCACTGTAGCTTCTACTGATGCAGAAAATGCACTACAGCTTCTATTGATGCTGGAAATGCACTGTAGCTTCTATTGATGCAAACATTCAAACTTCTTTGATTGTATGGTCCTAATTAATTGATAGAACTATTTATTGCTATTGGACCTTGTTAACTTTGTTTTCATACAACTATGCACAAGAAGATTTATGTTTTGAAAAACTTCATTTATCTAGCAGCCAAGTTAGTGCTCAATTCCAATTTCCTCATCTAAATTTTTTTCCAAATTCAGATTTTATTGTTTCTCATGCATTAACTACTCCCTATAAATTTTTGATTAATGATTAGATGTAGCATTCATCATAAATTTATGAAGAAATTAGCATGAAAGGCACATGACAGTCCAATAGTTATAAAACATCGTAAGTTAAAAATAAATAGAATAAAATAAAAGAATTATTATATACAAGCATATAAACACATATAATGGGATCATACTATGGCACTAAACTTCTTCTTATTAGATTTGTTTGATGAAGTATGATCTGATTCTAATCCTGATTGCAAGTATGTTGGACCACTTAAATTCAAACAAGGGTATTGTATCAACTAGGCATGTTGTTTATCATGTTTCGGTGTTATTATACTTAACTGTTATGGGCTTCACATTCAATTCACATTTGAGTTTATCCTCCTTTTATGGGTCAGTTCATCACTTTTCCACACTTAGAAACTGTGTACATTAAGTTATAAATTCTATCTGAGACAAGTTTGATGTCTTGTTAATGCTTTGTTTCTGAAGCTCTTTAGATAATATACAATTGCTCATAATGGATTCTTTTGAGAGCTTAGATATGATCATCATCAGGTTACCAGGTCTTTACTTTCATAAAACAGATGTACCTTTAACCCAAATCTTTGTTACACAAAACAGAGGGATGATGAGGATCATACTTTATACACCAATTGGGTATAGAGGTACACCAAGGTATTCATAATCCCAGGTCTTTGTTTACATAAATAGAGGGAATATGATATGCAAAGATAGAAGTTATAAAGTATTTTACATTGTGTTCTTGAGTGAGTGAGTTGATCACATCAGAATAAGACTTAATTGCTTTATCCTTAAATTTGGAGTTTCCCACACATAATCACCTTTTCATTATGTTAGGCATGCACTAAGGGTAGTTTCCACTCAAGATGAACCTACTGCATATCAAAGAACTTTTGATCAGATATAAAGCAAGTAATTAATCAGGAAGTAAATAAAGGAATAGTGTACTATCATTTCCTAAACATATGTCATGCTGATAAGAAAATAATGACAATATTTTTGTATTTTTATATTTTTGTTTTTATAGATTACTATTTACAAGTACTAACACATGCTTTTCTTTGTTGATGGTGATTTAATCTAAGTTAATCATGCCTAAAGACTCAATTAGAAAATTAAATCTAACTGAATCAAAGGCTTTAGTGAATACATCAGCAAGCTGATTTGTTGTATCCACTTTGATTAACTTGATTAAACCCTTTTCTAAGCAACCTCTCAGAAAATGGTATCTGATTTCAATATGCTTTGTTTTGTTATGTTGAACTGGATTAGTAGTGATAAACATAGCAGCTGAATTATCAATATGAATTGGTGTTTGAAGGAAATTGTAATCATAATCAAGCAATTGGTGTTGCAGCCAAAGTACTTGTGAGCAACAAGCTGAAGCAGCTATGTACTCAGCCTCAGCTATGGATACAGATACATTTGTTTGCTTTTTGCACTACCATGAAACAAGTCTTGGTCCTAAGAATTGACATCCACTAGTTGTGGATTTTCTATTATTTTTGCATCCTCTAAAGTCACTATATGAATATGAGTATAGAATGAAATCACCATCCTTTGGATACCAAGGTCGAGGGCAAGTTTTCCTTTCAGGTATTTGAAGATAGATTCTCTTCACAACATTCAGATGGGACTCTTTTGGATCAGATTGGTACCTAGCACAAACACACACAACAAATAATATATCAGGTCTGCTAGTATTTAGGTACATAAGGGATCCTATCATTGATCTATACAGCCTTTGATCAATAAATTTTCTAGTAGAATCATGCACAATCTTGTCAATTGTTGAAGTAGGAGTCTTGCATGATGATGTATCTGTTAGGACCGTTTATGTACGCAAACTAGCTGATTCTGCATGTATACCAGCTCAAATAGTGTGGAATCCTATTTGATTGGCAATCCAATTAGGGGGAACATAGTTTAGATCAATCTAATGATTAATGAAACGTTAAGAGTGATTAGAGAATGATCAACTACGATCTATGAACTTCGAATAGGTTTTGTTGAGTCTCTGGATGGATAGGGTATGAATATGTGCGTAGGTATTCGAATTGTTATGTTTTTCCACGAATTAGGTGGTATTTATAGGTTAGGGTCTTCCAATCGTACGACTGAACCAGTGAGGCTGAATCATGCGATTGATCCATCCGTACGACTGAAGGTTTAGTCGTGCGACTGAGTCAATCTGAGTCTCAATTGTGCCACTGATCCAGTCTCCTAGCTTAGTCATGCGACTGGTCCATTAGCATGAAGTATTCATGTGTATGGTCCATTAGCATGTCCATTCACATGAGAACTTCACACGATTCACTTTGAACATGTTTCTCAATCATTATTGACTAATAATTATGTACAACAACCACAAACCTATATAGTTAGTTCACTATAAGTTATCACACAATAAACAATGAAATATTAAACATTATAAGCATCAACCACACTCTGTATTTCATTCATAGGTACACATGTATCAACAAACTCCCCCATGGACCTAGTTTACATCATTGTCTAACATTTTCATTAGCTCTTCGAATTCTTGTACTTTTCCCCTCTTGTAACTTCGGCATGTATCTCGAATGCAAAACAGAGTCTTATTACATTCTAAAACTAAGGTTGTACTATATCTTGCGAATCATCTAGAATAGCGGCCACTTGTATAGGTATAGACATCGTCTGCAGACAAGTTGGTCAGCCACATAGGGTTAAACACCCGAATAGTATCTGTAAGGATTCCTTAAGTCTGATGCAACCCAAAACATCCAAAGTGTCTCAGCAACATGCACTAAGTACTGAAGTGAAGAATGCTTCGGAAGTTTTACACAATACATTAGAAAACATTCTAAGTGTAAAATCTTCCGAAGTCAAGACCAGTATCTTCCGAAGCCAAACATGAAGTCTTCCGAAGCTTCAAGAGACAAAGTCTTCCGAAGCTTCACCCTATGAAGACAGATTTCTTCCGAAGACTTTTAGTACACATGCTTTATCTGATGTACTATTCCATAAAGCACCTTTTCCGCTGCATCTCTGATAAGTCACCAACTTACAAGAGTTGGTGAAAAGGTCCATGCTTTTGGTAACTGTACATTGAGGTCTTGAGTCTGAAACTTTCCACTTTATGTACTTTATCCTTTTTGTAATGTATAAGGATGTGAGCTATGGCATGTCATAGTCACAACGTCAAAGGCAGATATGCCTTTTGATTCTACAATTGATTTTGTTAGTGTCTAGTCAATTGTATCCAGCTGGCTTTCATAGTATAGCCGGCTGTAGGTTGTAGTATAAGTATTTCAAGTTCTTGTATCTTTAACATACTTTGTAACACTTGTAAAAGAACTTGAGAAAGCAATATACTGCATCCTTGAAAACCATATTCTCCTGTTCTGTCTCTTGCTTTACTTGTGTTCTTTGTATCACTTTTGGTAACCCAGTTACTGTTTGATTAGAGTTTAGTTAATCTCTCATTGTGTTGTTGTGTTGTAATTGTGTTCAAACCCTTAAACAATCCTGCAATTGGTATCAGAGCTTTCAGGCTCTTGATATAAGATCTAACCATCTTAAGATCCCTCACACACACAAAAACTAAACTCTTCAAATGGCTTCCATCTCAAAGACTGATATGGAGACTGGAACCATGAACAAATCCCCACTGATCACTCTTGATGATTTTGACACCTGGTGCATGAGGATGGAAGGCTTCATCAGGTCTCTTGACTCAAGAATGTGGGAATCTATTGAAATGGACCTTCATACCCAGCACCCCCTCTGCTACTGGTGCTGGTATGATTCCTAAAGATATGGCCAACTATTTAGATGAAGATAGAAAAAGAGTAGAGATTGACAGGAAGGCCATGACTGCTCTTCAGACTGCTCTCCCAAACTCTGTATACAGAGGTTTTAAGAAGTGCAAAACAGCTAAACAGCTGTGGGATGCACTGAAGCTGATGTATGAAGGCTCCTCTAAAGCCAAGGAGAACAAGAAAGATCTTCTGAAGCAGCAGTTTGAAAATTTCACCTTTAAAGCAGGTGAAACCATGACCCAACAATACTTCAGGTATGTTGAGATGTGGATACCCTAGTGGATGGAGGAGTTCCTCTTGAGAACAGAGACTTGTAAGGAAGTTCATGTCTCACTTCCTAGGCAATGGACCACTATTGCGTGGTGATCAAGAGGACTGAGAACCTTAAAACTCTTACTCTGATAGAGTTATATGGGATCTCAGTGGATACCAGATGGATGAACATACAAGGTTCATCTCGCAACTCCAACAATCAAATGGGTTCAGCCCTTCATGTGATTGAAAGGGACAGCATAGAACCCCAAAATCATCTCATATGCTACCCTGACAACTCACAAAAGGGTCCTTTCATCACCTTCCCGGAGACACCAAGGGAAAACTTACTCAAGGAAGTCCATTCCAAGAGACAAGTTCTTCTCAAGCCTTTGTGTCTACTGATGAAAGCTATGGGAATTATCTCTTCACTCTTGAAGACCTGGACTGTATTCATCTAGATGACCTGGAATACATGGAGATAGTTCAGCAGATGGCTCTCCTCACTCACAGAGCCAAGAAGTTCTACAAGAGAACAGGAAGAAGATTTCCAAGCAATGCTACCAGTGGAAAGTTTGGGCTGGATAAAAGAAAGTTAAGTGTTACAACTGTAACCTTATGGGTCACTTTGCTAGGGAGTGTAAGGCACCTAAAGCAAATGGGGGCCAAACACCACCCAGACCAAACTACACTGACAAAGCTCCTCAGTCTGAGAAGCCTAAGCAACATGCCGTTGTTGCTGTTGAAGAAGGAAGGCTTTGACTGGAGTTTTCAGGTGGAAGATGCTTCTCCAAACCAAGCACTGATGGCTGACCATGATGAAGCATGGTATTGGAACATCTCTGTACTCCTGAATGCATTGCTAAAGTGAATAGATACAAGTCCTACAACTTAGAGATGAGATCCGATCTTGAGTCATTAAACATATTAAAATCTGATTTAGAAAGTCTGAAAATGATTACAAGTTAAAATTAGAAGATTTGGAGAAAACCATTCAGTACTAAAAAACATGAACATACACAGATTTTAGAACTCAGATCCAAGACCTCATAACTAAATTGACTGAGTGCTAGGCTGAGCTTGTGATCAGCAAAGCCAAGGCAGAGAACAAGTGTTCTTGAAGAAGAGACATTCAAAAACATGATATCCTCATCCCTGCATAACAAAGTGTGCTATCAAAATAGACAGGGACTAGGATCAAATGAGATAGCTCCTCCCACACAATCTTGTCTGTAAGATATCCTAGGTGTGGAACTTGTGAAGATGAGCTTCCTCTCATAGATCCTATAAGTGAGGAGATGAAGAAGTGATGGTGAAGATTCCTCTGAGAAGAGTGAAGAAGAGGATTCTTCCAAGGGCCACTATCCTTCTGAGGAGAAGAAATCATCTGTGATGACCAAGTCCAAAAGAAAGAACTTGATCAGGAAGAGCAAAAGGAAAGCAAAGAAGGCTCAAGAAATCAAGGCTACTTTTGATGCTAAGCAGAACAAGTTTTTATCTCTGCAGGTTTCAAAGTAGTAAGGACTGAAGACATCAACCAAGACTCCTCATCTAAGAGTCCTGGTTCATGTTCAAATCATCTTAGAGCAAAGAAGAAGACTGAGCTGTTGTGTACCACTGCTGCACAGCCTGGACCATCAAACTCCAAGAATAGTTCACAGCCAAAAAGAATGTCTCAGCATCTACCAAGATGAAGGTGGAGAAGGGATGTGACCAAAGCCAGTCTTGCTCTCAAAAGAAGACTCTTTTGAAGAAGAAAATGTTATGTGTCATGTGTGAAAATACATCTCACATTGCTAAGGATGCCCATACAATCCTAGAAGTACCATCCACATGACCAATACAAAGACTTCAAAGAATCTCAAGAAGTCTCA
Organism: Flaveria trinervia; assembly: GCA_025506515.1. Classification (NCBI taxonomy): domain Eukaryota; kingdom Viridiplantae; phylum Streptophyta; class Magnoliopsida; order Asterales; family Asteraceae; genus Flaveria; species Flaveria trinervia. Next base: position 8,110 of record JACCIX010000104.1, on the reverse strand, counting down.
AGCTTCGGAAGGAAAGTCTGTTCCTTCGGAAGCTCCAAATCAATGAAGAAGGTAAATGGAAAATTACCTTCGGAAGTAAAATTGGTCTCGGAAGAAAGGAGTTCTTCGAAGCACTGAAGTCTGCTGCAGTGACTGCAGAATCTTCCGAAGGTTCAGTCATCAAAACCTGTGAAGTTCCAAAAGCTTCAAAGGTTTTGAAGGTCAAGTCCAAGAGTCCAAAGGTGGTGTGGAAGTCTAAAAAGGACCAATGACTGAAATTTCTCCATCAACAATAGCTGAAGATCCTCACAGTACAACCATAGGATCTATTACTGTTGCATTACCTTCTATTACACTTACTGAGCCCAAGACAAGTACGGCTTGGGTTTCCAAATGTAACTAATCATTTTCTTGTGCAGGAACAACTCAAGACAAACAGAAACGTCTGGATAATTGACAGTGGCTGTTCCAGGCACATGACAGGCAATAGGTCTCTACTCCATAATTTTGAGAGAATTGATGGAGGACCAAGTTTTGGAGGAGATGAAGGTGGTTACATTTCTGGAAGGGGCAAGGTCACAAATGGTAAGCTCAGCATTGAAAAGGTAAACTTTGTTAAGGAGCTTGGGTACAATCTTCTGAGTGTATCCCAATTTTGTGATCAAAGACATAACATGCTCTTTACTGAGCATGAGTGCATTGTTCTCAAGCCTGGTGTGGTCATTCTCATGAGCACATCCTGCTCAGAGCCCCTAGGAAAGGGAACATGTACAAGATGGATTTGCAAGAAACATCTCCCTCTGGAGAAGTTTCATGCTTTCTATCTAAAGCCAATAGTGATGAGTCTTTCCTATGGCATAAAAGAATGTGCCATGTAAACTTTAAAAACATGAATAAATTGATTAAGCATGATCTGGTAACTGGAATGCCAAAGAAAGAGTTTACAAGTGATGATCATTGTGTTGCATGCCTGAAAGGGAAGCAACATAAGGCATCCCATAAGCCTAAGGAAATGAACTCCATCACTACACCCCTACACTTGTTACATATGGATCTCTTTGGCCCCACCAGTGTAATGAGTTTAGGAAGGACTTATACTGTCTAATGATCACAGATGATTTTACAAGATTCATTGGGTCTTCTTCCTTAGAACTAAAGATGAGACTCCTGAGATTCTAAGAATTTCATCTTAAGATTGAGAATCAATGTGATCACAAGGTCAAAACCATAAGATGTGATCAAGGAACTGAATTCAAGAACCAAATCCTTGATACATTTTGTGATGAAAAGGGTATTACAAAAATACAGTGCTCCAGGACTCCTCAGCAAAACGGAGTTGTTGAGAGGAGAAACAAGACACTTATTGAAGCTGCAAGAACTATGTTGTCTGACTCTAAACTGCCTATCACCTTCTGGGCAGAGGCAGTTAATACTGCTTGCTATGTGCAAAACAGAGTTTTAGTAGTTAAGACACATGGTAAGACTCCTTATAAACTTTGGCACAGAGGAAACCTTCATTGGTTTTCTCAGGTCATTTGGATGTCCCTGCACCATCTTGAATACCAAAGATCAAGTTGCCAAGTTTGCTGAGAAATCAAACGATGGACACTTCATTGGATACTCTTCCCAAGCTAAAGCTTATAGAGTATACAATCTCAGAACTAGAATTATTGAGGAGTCAGCCAATGTGACTTTCAATGAGCACACACCCAGTGTGGCTGGTTCTGGTCCGTATTGGCTATTTGATCTTGATTTAGTTACCAACTGTTTTAATAAATCTTGTGAGCATGTTTCAGGATCTGCAGAAAATTTAAATACAGGTGATCCTGATCCAAGATTTGAGCTAGGAAGACCTTCAACTCACACACCTTCAGCTCCAGTTGAAACTACTTCAGCAAATGAGTTTCTATCAACACAACAATGACAAATCCAGCTGATACATCTGGCATGCCTTCAAATTCCAGCTCAGAGGCTTCTCAACCAGATAAAGACACCTCAATTGCAGAAGACAACAATGGTGATGGTGATAGTGATCAAGATTTCTTGATGCTAATAACCATACCATAGATGACAACATCAATGATGTCACCACTCATTGGATCAAGTTAATCTTGATAAGTGTGATAATGTGGAGGATCAATCTTCAAGACCAGATCTAAATTTCTCAAATTTGGATCTATCTAGCAACTTGCTGTGATCCCTCAGCTAAGGATCCACAAGTCTCATCCTACCACAAACATCATTGGAGATGTTATCTCCTGGGGTAAAGACAAGAGGGCAAACCCATAAAGCAAATGTTTGTCTTCACTCTTGTTTTCTATCCCAGTTAGAGCCAAAGAAAGTTGAGGAGGCTCTAAAGGATGGAAGTTGGGTTGAAGCTATGCAACAAGAGCTGCTTCAATTCAAAAGGCAGAAAGTTTGGAACCTTTGTCCTCCTCATGGGAAGACTACCATTGGAACCAAATGGGTTTTTAGGAATAAGAAGGATGATAGAGGAATCATCATCAAGAACAAGAAAAGACTAGTTGTTCAAGGATACACACAAGAAGAAGGGATTGATTACACTGATGTCTTTGCTCCTGTAGCAAGACTAGAAGCTGTTAGGATATTCCTGGCATTTGCTGCATCCAAGAAATTGAAAGTCTATCAACTTGATGTAAAGTGTGCTTTCTTATATGGAGTGATTGATGAGGAGGTTTATGTCAAACAACCATTGGTTTTGTAGATCCGATCATCCTGATTATGTCTGCAAGCTTGACAAAGCTCTGTATGGGCTGCATCAGGCACCCAGGAAGTGGTATGAGACACTGTCTGAGTATCTCTGTAAACATGGATACAGGAGAGGTACTATAGATGGAACTCTCTTCATCAAAGGACAAGGAAAAGACATTCTGCTAGTTCAAGTATATGTGGATGACATCATCTTTGGTTCAACCAATTCAAAGCTCTGCAAAGACTTTGAAAAGCTGATGAAAGACAGATTTGAAATGTGTTCAATGGGAGAACTCAACTTCTTTCTGGGAATTCAAGTGAAGCAGGTTGAAGATGGCATCTTCATAAGTCAGTCAAAGTATGTTCAAGATACTCAAGAGATTCAACATGACTGATTGTAAGATTGCTAAGACACCCATAGCCAGAAACCACTCCCTTGGTCCAGATCTTGAGGGGGAGTGTGTAGATGAGCACTTATACAGGGCTATGATTGGGTCTCTTATGTATCTTACAGCTAGCAGGCCTGATATCAGTTTGCTACATGTATTTGTGCAAGATATCAAGCAAACCCTAAGATGTCTCACTTAATCACTGTGAAAAGGATTTTAAGATACCTCAAAGGTGCTTCAACACTTGGTCTATGTATCCAAAGAATCCTAGTTCAATCTGTATGCCTATACAGACAGTGATTATGGTGGTTGCAACATGACTGCAAAGTCTACATCTGGGGGATGTCAATTCCTTGGTGGAAGGGTTGTCTCATGGCAATGCAAGAAACAATCCTGGTGTCTGCATCAACTGCTTAGGCTGAATACATTGCTGCTGCAAGCTGCTGTGCTCAAGTGCTTTGGATTCAAAATCAGATGCTAGACTATGGATTTAACTTCAAAGAGACTCCTATCCACATAGACAACAATAGTGCTATCTCTATCACTGAGAACCCTGTGCAGCACTCAAGGACCAAACACCTCAACATCAGGTATCATTTAATAAGAGATAACTATGAAAAGGGATTAATAAACTAGTCAAAGTTCACACAGATGAACAATATGCTGATCTGTTCACAAAAGCTTTTGATGAAAGAGATTTAAGTATCTGATATCAGCTATTGGGATGATTAACTTTGAGTAGACTTTTTTTAAAACTAATTCTAATTATTGTTCTTAAAAAATATGTGCGTCCTAAGTTGTCTAGTTCATCACTTTCATAAGCTATGTTTTCTTTGAATGTAAAACTCTTTTTGAAGACTTTCCTTAGATTATTGAAAATTTTCTGATACTTCGGAAGATAACGTTTTACCTTCGGAAGAAAAATATGTCTTCAAAATAAATGACTGTCTAAGAGATTATACCTTCGGAAGAAGTCAAAATTTATCTCGAAGCTTAAAATTCTTAACTTAGACACTTATTCATTTTAAGGACTTTTCCTTCGAAGCAAAATTAACCTTCGGAAGCTTTGTTCATTCTTATACAAAGCATCCAAGAGTTTATTTCTCTTCCGAAGCATAAATCTTCAAGACTCTCAGGAAAATTCTTCCGAAGCCATTTTAGCTTAGGAAGCTTTTTCAAATCAAAACTTCCGAAGACAAATTACCTTCGGAAGCTTTTCGAATTCCAAGAAAACTACTTTTTGAGCAAAAAGGTAAACTACTTTTTCAGAGGTGGGACCGACATACGGATTTCAAAGTTTATCCTCTTTCATTAAACTTTATCTGAAATCCTTCTCTCTCATATAAACCCAACGGTTTCCCCCTTCCTATCATCTGCTTTTCTTCCAAACCTAAAACCCAAAGCTTTCTCTCTGAAATTTCGTCCCATTTTTTCTCTTCGTCTCTGAGCTACCTCACAATGGCTGACCTTGCTCATAGAAATGATCCTAACTTTGCCATGCAGCTACACAGACAACACAATCAGGTTGCTCTGTTATGCTCTGACAAAGATCCTCATTTCTCAGAGGTTTGCCGTTTCTTGTCTTTGTCTCACTACTTCACCTCCCTAACCATTGATCCTACTATATGAGGATCACTTGCTTGAATTCTGGAAGACCTGCCAAGAGGTCATTATGGATGGGGAGAAGGCACTGTCTGCCACAATGCAGGGGAGAACAATCTTCATCACTCCGGCCATCATCAACCGACATCTTCCGCTGGATGATGAAGAAGGTGAAGTGTTCTTCCCAAATGAAGCAGTTAATCATTCCTTCGAGCAGATGGGCTATGAAGGAGATTTCTCTTTAAAGACCTTCAGGAAAGGGAAGGTCTCATCCCAGTGGAAAACCTGCTCCATGTGGTTATCCACAGCTTATCAAACAAGCATGGTGGATGGGACCAGATTCCTGAGGATCTCTCCTTATAGTTCATGGAATGATTCAGGGGGTCAAGTTCAGGTATTCACAATTTCTTTATACTAATTTACTTGCAAACTTAGACTCCTTAGAACTACATCTTTCCTAGATATGTTCAACACATTCTCAACTGTGAAACTGGGCTCACAGTTGAGGGAAACAAGTTATATTCTTAAATTGGGACAGATGAAGCCCGACATCTTTAAAATTATGAAGAAGCCAACTGTAGGCTTCTCAGGGGTAGAAACAGCCCTAGTCCCAAAAATAATAGAGCTTATTGCTCAAGGTGAATCTAGCAGTCCAAGCTAGTGTTGAACCCAACTACTGCTCTCCAACCCTCTACACAACCTCAAATATCCATCAGCTACCAAGAAAATCCAAACGAACCCCTGCTCAGACTATTCATTCTGTGGAGGCCCCCATATACTCACCAATACAGGAAGAAGTGGATACTGGAGCTCCCACTTCTCCTGAGGAGCAGACCACTCCCATTGTTTCAAGAATCAGTGATGAGGTTCCTCATGCTCACCTGATGAGCTCACTAGCCCAACAGCCTTAAGCTTTCACTCTGAGTCTCAACACTCAAGTGAACAACTTCAGGGACAGCTACCATCCCAGCCTTTGATCTCAACCAACCAATTCCCAACCTATCCTTCTATACTGATGAAGACTTAGATTTGGTGTGTCCATGAGTATTCTCTTTCTCATCCCTACTCAAAAGAGAGACGAGTACCTCTGACTCTCCTCAGTCTATCCCACATCAGTCACCTATTACTGAGGTGGACAATTCTGAACTAGTTCCGGATGTCCATGGAAGAGGCTCTCACTTTTGAAAGTGAACATCATTCGACCTCAACCATGGCAAACTTCTGCCCTCTGGCATCTCAACTGAGGCTGTCAGTGAGCAGAGAAAACCAGCGCCAAGAAACTCAAGCTGGTGGTGAGAGAGAGGACTTTGGTCCAATCTTCTCACCCCCCTGATTCTTCTGATGAAGATGAGGGGAACTTGAGACTAAAGGTGCAGAAATTGTCAAAAACATGCACCTATTTAGTCTCTAAGGTTAGTCACTTGGAATCTCAGGTGACTACCTACAAAACAGGGTCAATGATCAGCAACTTTAGATTTCATATCTAAAGGAAAAACTAGCTGGGAGACCTTAAGGAGAGCTCAACCAGGAACACAAGAACCTGTGGAAGTGATTGACTTATCCTCCAGCTCACCTATGCAAGTGGGTGCTTTACAAAAAGGGGGAGAAAGTTATTACAACCACAGACCTGGGAGTTCTTCAAAGAGAATGGACATAGAGGACTCACCATCCTCACTTGCTGTTGTGCATTCTCAGCAACTTCCTCAAGTTCACATTAATGTGGACTCTATAGACTCATCATCAGGAGTCTCTTTGAGAAGGTATACCAAGGGCTGTCTCATCTCCACCATAAGGAACTGGCAACTACATCATAAGGGGAGGTATGATGAGGACAGAAAGCCCTTATACATCACAGAGTTCAAGGCAACAAGAAGTATTTTCAGTTCCAAAGCCTAGCTTCTATGAAAGACTGGATTAGTCAACATGCCAGTTGTCAATCCAAGCAAATTAGACAGAGACAGGCTGGCTCAAAGAATCCAAGACAGGATCCTTGCAGAGTTCTCTCTAAGAAGGAGACTTAGGCAAACAGGGCAATGTCATCGTCAACTGGATGTTGAGGTGGACCTAAGATTAGTTTCATAGGGGAAACTTGGCTGAAGGCCCAGTGGCAGAACCTGAGACCCTTGTTTCACCATCAACAACTGCTGCAGAGGTCCAAACTCCATCTGAGACACTACTGGTGAAGGAGTTCTTAGCCTCTCTCTGGCAGAGCATGGAAGCTACCCAAGCAATGAAGGCCAAGCCTCAATCCACCCTGAGTCACAAAGTCGGTTGGTGACCAAGGGAAAAGGATAATGATCCTGAGGAAATTGAGGAGGAAGAGAGAGGAGAGGAAAAGGAGGCTAAGGGGAGGGAAAGTCTTTGGTTCATCTAAATTCATGCAAGCTGCAACAGGGCTGCCACCAGACCAATACTAAGATGATGAGGTTTAAGGGCAGTCAGGATTACCTATTACAGACCAGGAACAAACTATGTGTGATGAAATCATCTCCCTCACCTTAGAAGAGTTGAATGAACTGGCTGACATGGAAAGTGTCAAGAGAGAAAAGAGAAAAGAAGATTCAAGGTTACTTCGCCAATTCAAAGAGGAGAAGAGACAGAAAGACTTTACCAAGCATACTCCCACTTCTCTCTCCAGTTCAAGAATGTCCTGCACAGGAAGTTGTGGTCCACAAGACCCTCAGGTAGATAAAGAAGAGGATAGAATCAAAATGATAACTACCTGGGTACCACAGGCTTCTATCAGGAAAATGCACTTCTTCCCCTGTCCTATGACTTATTGAGTTCGAGTACTTAAAGCAACTTGAGCTTGAGCTAGTCAAAAGAAAGAAAAAAACCAAAGAAAGCTAAGGGAAGAAGCTGCAAAGTCAAGAGCCATCATTAAAAAGATGCAAAGAAGGTCTGCTGACACCAAAGAATGATGAGCTTCTTGAAGTCATATGGGATTCTCCGGAAGGAGGACTTGGTCCCATGTCTCTATCTACAATGGATGAGCATATAAGGGTGATCAAGCAGAAGATTTAAAAGGGGTGAATTGATGCTTGCAACTCTTTCCAAGTCAAGCCCACCTGAAGTGGAGGTCAGTTTGAACACCAGAGACACTGAACCAGAACTACAACTGAGCCTCAGCAAACTTCATTTTCTGACCAAGACAGGGTCAAACTCCCTCTCCTTCTGAAACCTGTGGGGGAGGAACACCCCAATGAGAAAGACATGTGATCAACATGTGCTGCAGACCGTCTTCTCAGTTAAAGACATTAAAGAGAGGAAGAAGACAGAAAATGGTTCTAAACCAAGACTAAAAAGAAGATCCAAAGTCATCTACCTCTACACCCCAGGCTGAATCAGATCAACCTGAGGAAGTGCATGATGATGGCAACCCAGTCAACTCCTATGCAAGTGGCTCCTCTAGAACTGAGACACCTATC